>CM075815.1:51611219-51694737 GCA_037975025.1 Excoecaria agallocha
AGAACTTGATATGTTGATGCACGATCAATAGCTTCAAGCATTTGTTTCTCAGCAGATGGAGCCAGAACTGAAAACCAAGAACTACTCTTTAAACGCCGCTCCTCAAACTCAGCCATCAGTTTACTGTGGATTTGCTCGATGACTTGGATTACAGGCAACTCTTGAGCTTCAATGATCCATGTATTAAATTCCTCAATATTTGAAGACAGATGACCATATCGTGTTCCTTCAAAATAAATCAAGGCCCAGCGGGAGGGTGGAAATTGCTGCAACCACATTGCAGCTGCAGATGAGACCTCGGAAATCTCAACCATTTTTTCTTTAAAACCAATTGTCGTGGTAGCGCATGCAGCTTTCCACAAAAGATGAACAAGCCTTGAGTTCTTGAATTCCTTACCAATGCATTCACTCAAGTAGCGCATACAAAATGCATGAGAAGAATTTGGGAATCTTCTTTTTACTGCATCTATAATGCCTTTCTGGGCATCAGACATAAATGTGAGCTGAGGCATATTCTCGGTGTTAGTCTCTAGGGCCTTTTGTAACTCTGACAAGAACCACATCCAGCTTTCATCGTTTTCTACATCAACAACACCAAATGCGAGTGGAAACAATCCACCATCAGCATCAAAAGATGTAGCAACAAGTAAGGTACCAAGGTATTTGCTTTTCAGTTGGATTCCCCCAAGCCCAATGATAGGTACACACCCATTCAAGAAGCCGTATATGGAAGCATAGAAAGAAATAAAGAGCCTCTGGAATCTATTATCTGTACCAGTGGTGAATACTTCCGCTATACTCCCAGGGTTACTTCTTTTTATTTGTTCACAAAATGAAGGAAGCAGGCAGTATCCTTCTTCAGAAGAGCCATAAATTGCTGCAAGCCCCCGTTCCTTAGCACGCCAAGCTTGCTTGTAAGGGATTGTGATCCCATATTGCTGATGAATGTCACGTAATATATCTTTTGGTTTGTAGTTGATATTATTTCTTAGTCTTTCCTCTATAAAGCTCACAATCCAATCCACAGAAGCCTGATGATGACCATTTTGTGCATTTCTACCACAAGTATGAGTACCTTCAAGGCTTCTTATTGTGAAGGTTGGGGCATTAGGGAGCTTAACTGCCCGGATACGCCATGGGCAACCTTCTGAGGCACACTTAGCAAAGTATCGAATTAAGTCACTTTTTATGATGCGAAGCTCAAAGTGTTGTGCAATTGCAGCTTCTTTAATTGCATTGCGGAAAGCCTTGACATCAGGGAACTCTTGACCAACAACAAAAGTGTGGTCCTTGACATCAGGGAACTCTTGACCAACAACTAAAGTGTGGTCCTCCATGCGTTAACCAAAATAAATGCAAAATTTCCCTTGTTTGATTAAATCCAGTCATTTAACCCCCCAAAAATTATTGTGCCAACACCATTACTTACGCATAGTCTGACTGACATTTCCTTCATGACCTTGCTTCAGATTGATCATCCAGACAACGCCTGAAGAAGTTGGAACATACATCAGTCATTAAGTAGGAATCCCTAGTGATTAAGAGCTTATAAAAACACAAAATGGCTTTCATAGAAGGTAATGTCAGAAATAATTTTGACATAAAGCACCCAAGTAAAGAAACATATAAGGTAAGTCCTTCCAAAGTTGTCGCATAACTTAAATAAAGTACCATTTAGGGGTCTACTATGGAAAAATCATCAAGACTTGTTATAAATTGATGACAACATTAGTTTTCGTAATTTTTCCCAAGTTGTATTTTTAATATTGTGGACTTTTGGAGCATGAAGCCCTCACAGAGAATTAATGCTTTCTTCAAAAAAAAAAAGGGTGGTGTGTTAAAAATTCGGTTTAAAGCATAACTAGAAGGCAAAACAAACACCAGCCATCTCCTTCTCCACCTAGGCTTATAAGAAACATATAACAAACTTAGATACCGACAAATAAATTCATGAAACTTCATAGGATCTAATGTAGGAAGAAAAGACATTGATTAAATCATTGTACAGAACAAATAATGCCCTTTCTCATGCCAATAAAGTCAGCATTCATAATATTTTACACTTGCATTCCTTTCTAGAATTAAGGAAAGCTACCGCCTAACTTAGAGTGAAAATGCTAAAACAATAAGCATGCTAACTGCTAAGATGCCTAATTCAAGTACTATTACCCAACAATGAAGCACCAACTGATGCCCCTAAAATTTGTCATCTTTGCAGATTAAATATTAGTTTTGTATCTCAAACGAATATAAAATTTCTCAATTGCACACTTCATGTATCAGAAAATTCACTTCAATCTGTTGAAGAAGAAACAGAAATTGCAGAAAGTTACCAATTTTTGTCCATCACTTCCCTATAAGCAACACCAGACGCACAAATTCACAATAATTATTAAAAAATTGTCAATCTAAACATCTCAGAGTACAAACCCAGAAATACAAGACAAGAAAGAACAAAACTTGAATATTAAACGGAATTGTTAAAGCTACCCTCTAAATTTTGCAACCTGGATCCAAAAGACCAGAGCTAAAAACAATAATTGGGTCAACGAGGGAGAGATAAACGCATATGAGTAAATTTTGTATTTACTAACCTTAGATTCGATAGAAGAGGCCCGCTATCAGAAGCTTCTGGGAATGGAAATGGAGTTAGAGAGAGAGAGAGAGAGAGAGAGAAGGAAAAAGAAAGGGAAGATAGGTGGAGGATGGGAGACCAGTTTTGGAATTATGTGGAAAGATTTGGGTTAGTTATGTCAAGCTGACAATTTCTGGATTTGGAGCGAGGGTGTTTTCGTCATAAACCGTAAATACTTTGCTAAAGAAAATTATTTTACAATTTAAACCAAATCAAGAAAAATTTATGTGCATGGGAAGCAAAATATTTATTCCCATGCATTTCTTCCACCTGTTAATTCATTGTTTGTTTGAATATACGAGAGTTAATTATATTTATGCTCGCTATAAATTTACTTTAAGTAATAATAATTCAGTCATATATAAAAAAATTATCATACAAAAATATTTTAATTTTTTAAATATTATAATTAGAATTACTTTGACAAAAAATTCATAAATTGAGTGTCGGAATGCTGATGTGGTAAATTACATTAGCCTAGAATTTTTTATAATATACCATATCTTAACCTTTTAAAGAAATATTTCAAATAGATATGGATTGTCACATTAGTATTTTGATATGAAATTTATTATTTTTAAGATAAAATTAGTGAGTATTTCAATATGAAATGTATTATTTTTAAGATAAAATTAGTGATCTTATTTTAATTTCAATATTTAATAAGTTGTGATATTCTTACGCAATATTTTTTTGTCTATGGATGGTGAATGAAATTAATCCAATATATATATAAAGATGTAAACACTTTTTTTTTTTCATCCAAATTTCCTGGTAACATATTGTTATAAACTCTAACATTATGGATGAAATGAGTGAATAAATTATTATTTTTAGGTTTAATACATATACAACATTTTAAATTAGTTTTATAATTCATTTAAAAATTTAAATTTTAGGGAGATCTATTTAGCATTTGTAATTCACCAATTTTTTAAATAATAAACATAAATTTTTACCGTTTTAGAAAAATTGAAACGTGTGATACTCAACGGTGTTTAAGTGAGCAATTATTTTGCATTGTGATCACATAAATCCTTAAAATATTTTGAAGTATTAATGAATTAACAATTATCAAATTCAATTATACTGTAACAACCTAATTTCTTGCACAGAGCTAACTCAAATATATTTTTTTTTGTTTTTTGCAGTGTTATTAAAGCTGGATTGGGCAGTGGAACTGGTTTAACAGCGAAACCGCCAGCTTATTCAGTTGGTTCAATGTATAAAAAATGAACTGATTAAAAGCTGCAAGGAACTTGTATGAACCGGCCAAAAATCGGATAAATTGGTCTGAAATCGGATAAAACCGGGTGAAACAAAAAAAATCGATTTGAATAAAAAAAACCATATTTTGTCCAAAATATCTATATAATATTATTTTTTGCTGGAAAAAAATAAAATATAAATATAAATGAAAAATAATTAAAATTTAAGCAATTTTAATGAAATTTTTATGAATAAAATAAAAATTATAATTTATAATTGATGAATATTTGCAATTTTTTACTATATCTATCTTAAATGTTTGTTATAAATATTAAATAATTTGAAAATATTATTTTATGATTAATGTTTGGTGATAAATATATTTTTTAATAGTTTTTTATAGGTATATTATCATAATATTTATATAAAATTTTAAAAATAATATTATTTAAAAAAAGTAAAAAATCCAGTTGAACTCTATCGAACCAAGAATCCTTTGCCTCTTCAGTTCTTCATCCGATCCGGTTTTGATGGCATTGGTTTTTTGAATATTCCTTGCACACTATTTTTAATTAAAGGGTGTTCTTTTTCACTATAATTCATTCCATATTCGAATATTATTAATCCGATTAATTTGAATTCATAATAAATAGATTCATAGAAAAAAATAATTGAATACAAATGACTGGATAATTTCATAAAAATGAATTTCGCATGCTTCATTTTATTCTATTATACAAGGATTGATATGCTTAATCAAACAACATTGTTTTACGTGTACTTCTTTCGTGCTAAAAAGTTGTCCATTTTCTTTTTTCTTTTTTTCTAAAATTATAATCTACTAATTAACTGATTAGTTATAAGAGATAAAATTTAATGTTCGTGCCTGAAATTAATCTTTTTTTCTTTTTGCTATCTACGAATACAAGAAGTTTATAGGCATCGAGGATAATATATAACACTGTGAGAGAATTTCTTTTAGTAATTTTAGACATACATTTATAAAATTATTAAGTATATTTAGAGACTTGAGTTGAGAGTTAAGTACACTAATGGATCAATATATGAATTTCTCTCTAAACTATCACAATTTATCATATTTTTTTCTGAATTAATTACATATATATTATATTATCCACCCGAACTTATTGAAAATGTTATATTACCCTCTGTAGGAGCAATTATCAGTTTATAAAAAACGCGTAAAAAACACATAACAAACAATAATAAGAGGATAATTTGATATTTTTAATAAGTTTTAAGAGGGTAATTTAATATTTTTAATAATTTAGAATGTATTTTTTAGATTTTAAATAAATTCGAATAGCTAATATGATATTTTGAACAAATTTAAGATTAATTTAACATACAATTAATTTAAAAAAAATATGATAAATGATGATAGTTTAAGAGAGAATTTATATATTATTCCAATACTAATTTATTTTTATTTTTTATTTTTTCAATTAAGTAAATTACTTTTTTGTTTTTTTCATAATCCATTACTTTTCACGTGCGAGTAACTCAGGTCTATATATACTTCCTAGTTCCCATTATGTTGGTGAAAGGAAATATCGAGAAACTTCATTTGAATTCAATTCACGGGATTCATAGTTTCTTTTTAAATTTTAGTCTCTAATCTGCTAGAATTTTATCCGAAAGCGAAAGACAGATCAGCTTCCAATGGATATTGCGGGAAAAAATTAAAAAAAGATTACAGGAATTGCTGCAATTAGTGAGATAGTAATTGTTGGTGCAGGTGTTGCTGGTTCGGCTCTTGCATACACTCTTGGCAAGGTATTAATATTAACTTGCTATCTCGTTTCTTATTAACTATAATACGTTTTTTGTTTTTCCTTTTAATCACAAAGGCTTTTGTTGGAGTCCAAACTCGAGGGAGACGGGGAATGAATTCACCGCCGTATGGCTGACCCGCGATTACTAACAATTCCAATTTAATGCAGATGAGTTGCAGCTTGCAATTCAAACTGAGAATGAGTTTTTGGAGTTAGCTCATCTCATAGCATCGCGACCTTTTATCCTGGTCATTTTAGCATGGGTGTCGTCCAGGGTATAAAGGGCATGATGACTTAATGTCATCCTCACCATCTTCTGGTTTATCACTGACATTCTACTCAGGATTCCAAATTTAACAGTAGCAACTAAACATGAGGGTTGCACTTGTTCATCAAAGATAATCAGATTTTTTAAATATTATAATTAAAATCATTTTAATCAGAAAATTATAAGTACTAATATATCAAGTCATATCAATTTAAAATATCTCCTAGCATGTTTTAAAAGCTTTCAGGTTTTAGTTAGTTTCTTTCTTTTTTGTGCTTCAGATTGTGTGAATGAGATTGATGCTCAACAAGTATTCGGATACATTCTTTATAAGGATGGGAGGAACACTAAATTATCTTACCTGTTGGAAAAATTCGATTCAAAAGTATCAGGAAGAAGTTTCCATAATGGACGTTTTGTCCAAAGGATGAGAGAAAAAGCTGCATCTCTTTCCAAGTATTCTCCATTTCATAGTCTGAGATAGAATTAAACATTTCCCATTTTCATAGCCAATCATTGATGAAGATTCTCAAATTTTTGGCAGTGTGAAATTGGAGCAAGGAACTGTGACAAAGCTCATTGAAGAAAATGGAACTATTAAAGGAGTGCTCTGCAGAACCAAGGCAGGCCAAGAGCTAAAAGCTTATGCTCCTCTTACTATTGTTTGCGATGGATGCTGTTCGAATTTGCGAAGAACACTATGCAAGCCGAAGGTAAATATCATTAATTGATGGATTAAGTATTAAAGCTTGCAATCATATTATTTGTTTTTCAGGTCCAAATTCGCTCTCAAGTTGTTGGCTTTCTTCTTGAAAATTCTAAGCTTCTGTATCGAAACCATGCACATATAGTTCTTGCACATCCATCTCCGGCCCTCTTTTATCCAATTAGTAGCACAGAAATACGCTGTTTGGTTGACATTCCAGGGAAGAAAGTTGTATCCAATTCTAATGGCGAAATGTCTCCCTATTTAAAAACCAGGATTGCTCCCCAGGTACATATTAACATATACTAATAACTAAACATTATACAACTAGATATTTGGTTTGGTGATTAATACTCAATCAAAATTGCGGGAATTTTCGAATTCGGTTTCTCTTTCTGACAATTTTAATTGGACTATATCCCCTTTGTAACCAAAAATAACTGAAAATTCCATTTTTCAGATTCCATCAGAGCTACATGATGCTTTTATTTCGGGAATTGAGAAGGGAAACTTGAAAATAACAGCAACTAGAAGCATGGGTGCATCTCCTAATAAAATTCCAGGTGCAATTTTAATAGGGGACTCATTAAACATGAGACATCCTTTCACTGGAGGAGGAATGACTGTGGCATTATCTGATATAGTTCTACTAATAGAGATATTCTTAGACCTCTTCATCATCTAAGCGATGCCAAATCGCCATGCTTATACCTTCAATCCTTTTACACTATGCGTAAGGTAAAAACACTAATTACTGATATTTACCCTTGAAATAATTAAAGTAGGGTGATTTGCTCCAGAATCATCTATATTGCGATTTTGCCTTTATCTCGTATAACAATTAATCACATAATTCTACATACATGCCATCCACTTTAGACGTAGAATATTTCCATTTTGATAAGTTTAAATGTAGAAGTTACTTATTTTGAAAAGTATAAGAATCCCATTTTAAAAAATTTATGGATAAAAATCCATATAAAAATAAGCAAAAGTTCATCATTTCAATAGTTCATTAAAAATGCCATTATGTATATGTACCCTTAATTACTTTCATGGTCATAAAGTTAAGAGATTTTAACAAGGACATAAAAAACTTTTTTTTAACGATAAAATATTCAAAATTTTCATTAATATCACCAAAAGTAATTTTGGCTAGAGCATCCATAGTCTGAAATTTTATGCTCTAGCCAAAATTACTTTTGGTGATGTTAATGAAAATTTTGATTATTTTATTATTATAACCATGTAAGCGATTAACCCTCTCTTTTAACTCCTTAATTATCCTCTTACATTGTTTTGTTCTTGGCTTCAGCCGATGGCATCCACCATAAATACAATGGCAGATGCCACTTACAAGTACATCATCTGATGATCATCCATTAAAGAAGGAACTGTCTGAAGCATGTTTCGATTATATGAAACAAGGAGGACATCTCTCCGACATATCAATGGCTCTACTCTCCGGCTTAAATCCTCGCCCTTTGAGCTTAGTTTTCTATTTCTTTGCTATGGCTTTCTATGTTATTGGCCGCTTATTACTTCCATTTCCTTCACCGTACCTAAACGCCTGTGGAACGTGGCTACATTGATTTTGGTAATAATCTTTCAATTTTCTGACTTCATTTTTCTTTCTAATTTTATGATTATTGGAATTTATTTTTGTATCAAATTAATTTGCAGGAAACATCATGGATCATTTTTCTTATAATAAAGGCAGATGTTTTTCCCATAAGCCATGCCAGACTACTTCAATGTTCCTCTTCTGGATTATTGATATATTGTTGAAGCAAATAAAATACAAAACAAAAATTCTAGAAATAAAATACATTTGCATTCAAGAATAAAATGTAACATGCAATATGAATTGAATTACGAGATTTTAAATTTCCTTCAATGATAAAAAGATGTATTGTGCTATGAATTTAATAATATATGTATTTTATATATATTGGCTTGTTCAATTCTAATAATTTCATCACTTAATTAGAAGTGATATTCAGCAGCTCCTAAAGGAAAAGAATTTCAGCAGATACATGCAAGTTATTGTCCAACTAACTTGCTCAACTGTGGAAAAAAATAATTGAAAGAAAGAAAGGAAAAAAAAAAGGTAAAACGATTTCTTAAATGAGAGGGTAAATCATCTAATTCGCAATTCGCTTCAAAAACCTAAGGCAACATGTTTGATAGGTTAAATTATATATATGAAATAGATTTTCCAATATTTGTTGTAAAATCATATTAATTATACTGGATTTATCATACATAGATTCGTTCTGTAAGAGATTAATAAATCAATGATTCCCTCACTAATGATGTTTCAGCCTGTTCTGTAAGAAATTAATACTGGATTTATCTCTCCGTGTTGCTATCTTGTTTCAGCCTGACTGAACTTTGAACTAGGACTTCATTTCTTGATTTAACTAATTGCTTGAAGCTGCAGGATGGACGTAGGGTACATGTAATTGAAAGAGATTTAACTCAACCTGACAGAATTGTTGGTCAACTTCTGCAACCTGGAGGGTATCTTAAATTGATGGAGTTGGGTTTAGAAGGTAATCAGCATGTAATATAAAAGGCATTCCAATTTCAATTTTTAGTTGAATTTATATCACTAACTTTTATTTATTCATTGTGCTATAGATTGTGTGAATGAGATTGATACCCAACAAGTTTTTGGATATGTCCTTTATAAGGATGGAGAGCACACTAAATTATCTTATCGACTTGAAAAATTCCAATCAAATGTAGCAGGAAGAAGTTTCCATAATGGTCGTTTTATACAAAAAAGGAGAGAAAAAGCTGCATCTGTTTCCAAGTATTCTCCATTTTCATTGTCTGAGATAGAATTAAACATTTCCCATTTTCATAGCCAATCATTGATGAAGATTCTCAAATTTTTGGCAGTGTGAAATTGGAGCAAGGAACTGTGACAAAGCTCATTGAAGAAAATGGAACTATTAAAGGAGTGCTCTACAGAACCAAGGCAGGTCAAGAGCTAAAAGCTTATGCTTCTCTTACTATTGTTTGTGATGGATGCTGTTCAAATATGCGGAGAACACTATGCAAGCCTAAGGTCTATATCAGTAACTGTTGATTGAGTATTTAAGCTGGGAACTTGTTGGATTAGCTTGACAGCATTATTGGTTTTGCAGGTTGAAGTTCCCTCTTATAGTGTTGCATGACTCTGGAGAATCATAAGCTTCCATGTCCTAATCATGGGCATGCAATTCTTGCAGATCCATCTCCGATCTTATTTTATCCGATTAGTAGCACAGAGATTCGCTGTTTAGTTGATGTTCAGGCCAAAATGTTCTTTCCATTTCTAATGGTGATATGTCTCGCTGTTTAGAAACTATGAGTGCTCCTCAGGTATGCATAATTTGGTTCATGTGTTCTGAATTAATCTTTCAGCTCCTTGTAGTAATACTCAAACAATCTATTATGTTTCAGATTCCACCAGAGTTGCATGATGCTTTTATATCAGCAGTTGAGAAAGGAAACTTACCAACAACAATAAATCGAACCATGGCTGCATCTCCTAATAAAATTCGTGGTGCAATTTTAGTAGGTGATGCATTTAACATGAGGCATCCTATATCTGGACGAGGAATGACTGTGGCACTATCTGGTGTTGTTCTGCTACGAGATCTTCTTAGACCTCTTCAGGATTTAAATGATTCAGAATCACTCAGCATATATCTTCAATCCTTTTACATCCTGAGAAAGGTAAATACTAAATACAACATCCTTCGTCTAATAAATCCTGACATTGTTTTACCACTAATTATTACATGTTCGTGCCTCCAGCCATTGGCATCCACCATAAATACATTGGCAGGTGCCTTCTACCAGGTGTTTAATGCATCACCAGATCATCCAATAAGGATGGAAATGCGTCTAGCATGTTTCGATTATTTGAAGCTCGGAGGAAGTTTCTCCAGTGGACCAATATCTCTACTCTCTGGCCTAAATCCTCACCCTTTGGGCGTAGTTTTCCATTTCTTTGCTATGGCTGTCTATGCTGTTGGCCTATTATTACTTCCATTTCCTTCACCTCAACGCGTTTGGACTGTAATTAGATTGATTTGGGTGTGTGCCTAATCTTTTGTTCTCCAGCATTCTTCAATTGCAGGATATTATATACATGTATATATAACAATGTTTATTCCATACTTGTACTATTTTTTCAGGAAGCATCAGTCATCATTCTTCCCATTATAAAGGCTGAGGGATTTAGACAAATACTTTTTCCAGTCACCATGCCATCTTACTTCAAAGTTCCTCCTGTCGATTAAGATTCAAGAATATAGGAAGCTGAACCTGTTGAAGCAAGAAGAATTTGATGTGCATTTTAAGGTTGAAACTGGCAACTTAATTGTCATAATAGCAGTGTTCCTTTCTAGCAATTTGAGATTTATTTGTATTTATAGAATAAAATGAAGAATGCAATATGAATTGAATTAATTCAAGATTTGTAAATTCCTCTATTTAATGAAAACAGGATTATCCTAAGAACAAAAGATAAGTAATATATCCCAAATATATAATAACATTTCAACATTGGTCTAGTCCATGAATAAACTTATGCACCTGGACTAGGTGGAAAATCTCTTACGAATAACTATTTTCTCTAAATGGATTAAAACAAATCATGAAGACTGTTATTATTAACAATTGGATAGAAAAACTGGAAGGAGTTTCTTTTCTTACAAGGAATCTACTGGAAAGTTCAAGGAAGAAGATATAATTCAATGAATCAATTGAACCACAACAACAACAACAAACTTATTTGGCAATCCAAATGGCAGAACTTAAGCCACTTTCCTTGTGCAGCTCTTAGGCGTATGGATGGTATGAAAATTTGGTTCTTTAGGTATGGTCGTGAACCTTTTGGAAGCAGGAGAAACAGAAGCTTTAGTTGCCAAGGAGATCCCATTACCGCTTGGTTTTGCTGCTGCTTTGGCTCTTAAAATTGTTGGGCAGGTTTCCTTAATTGTACCAAGTTGACAAGTTTTGACAGCAGAGATCATTTTCTTTCTACTTGATGCTGCCCTGCATGAGAATAATCTCTTTCTAAATTCAGTACACAGAATTTGAACTCCTTAAATAGATGAATACAATTTTAAAGCAGGGAAAAGAGACTCACTCCTGCGGCCTTGACAGTTGTCTAATGAATGGTGATTTAGTCCTCTTCGAGCTGTTGGCTGATTTTGGAGTACTTTTATTCTGGATTCTTTCCTGCTGTGAAGCCACTAGTTTTTGCTGAGAAGAGACTGTATGTCTTAGTGGAGTTGAAGATATTTTCCGTCCCACCTTTTCCTTTGCAATCTTCATGCTGGAACTCCTATTTTGCTGCATAATGTATTAAAAATTGTAAGCTTTAGGCAATGTTTGTACAAAATCTCAATCCTTCCAAGTGTTATTTTCTATTAGACTTACAGGCTGATGATCCTTTGTTTCCTTTTCACTATCAGCATATGTACTGTTGTGATTCTCATTTTGCTCAGCGTACTTTTCATTTCTCTATTGCGTGAACAAAATTATCAGTCTAGCATCATAGAAGGTATTAGCCAATAGAAAGGATTTCATTTTAATGAAAAACTCACTTGATATTTTTTCTGCAATTTGCCTCCTGCTATGTTTGGAACTGATGTAATTTCACTAAGAGGTGTGGGGTGAAGTTTCTTTTCCATATTTGCTTCCTTGAGAATTTTCCTTTCCTATAATAGATAGACATTCTCAGATTCCAGTAAAGTGGAATAAAGTGTTCTCTATAAAGCATAGAAATAAATAAACATACATCAGTTCTTAGCCGAAAAGGCTTTGAATTTGTAGGCTTTGGCTTCTTGAGCTTCAGGCATTGAGCACCAATCTCAGCAGGGTTAGTGCTGCCTTTGAGTTGCTTACTTTTTGCTTTAGCAGTCTGTTTGACATTCAAACTCACAATAGTCAGAACTGGGAATCATTATATTGCTGCAAATATAATAATCAACTATGCAACAAGGTATACCTTTTGATTCTCCTTTGGTATCTCATGCTTGCCAAGAGATTTATGTTCTATGTGGCTCATCTTAGCATCCAATTCTCTGCACACAGAAAGTGCCATGGGTAAGTAATGGGTTAAAGCATTAACATGGATGATAACATCCTACAAGAAAGAAAATGCAATGAGCACCTGTTCTCATCAGAGGCTGAAGCATTTTCTTTATCATCACTCTCCATGGCTTCACTATCATTTTCCCTCTCATCTGAGTTTGAAGTCTTCCTTTTATCATCTCTTTCAGTGACCTCAGGAGGTTGAAGATGGGAAACATGGTCAGGCTCTACTGAACTCTTCTCTCCCAAATTCAACAGGGAATTCAAATCACTTCTGTGAGAATCTGAGGAAGATTCAACTGCATTATCATCCGATGGTGGTATCAAGCTTTCTGTGGCTGTTAGATTCCTTTCAGGCATGTTTCCTCCTCCATTCTTGTCAGTGGAACAAACTCCCTCTGATGCATTCCTTATTTTCTCCTCACTCTCTATGTGACTAACATCATTTTCAACCCTTTCATGAGACACAGGATCATAATTCTGCTGTAAGTTGTTATCCTCTTTGTTTTGATTCAATGATTTGGAAGATTCAGCATCCTGGACCTTATGCAGCCCATCAAAAACTCTGCTTTTAACCTCTCGCCCTCTTAATTTTTTTCGAGAAGCATGTGAAGGCAATGGTCTATTATATCCCAACACTTGCTTCTTTCCATCGGTGATCTCGAGCTTCTTCATCCCATAACGCAATTTCTTTATAGGTGTATTCAATTCCGTTGAACTCTTTGTTATCACTGCCTTCTTTGGCGAATGAAATACCAAAGCCTTTGCTACAGTTCTATTATTTGGAACAGCAGTGGCTGCTGTTTTTGGGTTTCTAACACTCCTGAATGCATCTGGATTCGCGGACTGCTTCTTTGTTTGGGGAGTAGTCAGAGCCTTGGCTATAACAGAAGCCTGCTTTGCCTTGGCATAGGGAGTTGCCATCTGCTTAGAAAGAGGCTTGACTTTCACCTTGGGATCAACTATCCTTTTAGATATTGAAGAAATCAAGGCCATTCTTGTTACTCTAGACCTTGAAGATTTTGCAGGAACTGTCCGTGGGCATTTTGGATCCATACTAATGCATAGAAAGCAATAAATAATGTCGTTACAAGCACATAAAAGTTACAGCTATAAAAGAAGAAACATTTGAATCAAAGCAATTAAAAGCATTGAGCTTCACACCCTGAATCCTTTCTATACAGTGCTTTTTGGAGACGAATGTTTGGACTTCTTGCAGCCATGACCTGTAGGATTCAGTAGATTTAATCTACAAAACTCTTGTAAACATTATCTGCCTTAGAGACCAAAAAATCAAAGAGAAGACTCATAACTAACCCGGAGAACAAAATTTTTGTAAATTGTTTCCGAGTCCATTTCTTCATCATGGTTTTGCTCACATCCTAACAAGCAGAATCAACAGAGCAATTAGACCTGAAAGAGCTCTGAACATATGCAAATTAATCAAGTGAAAAAAACTAGAGAATTCAACTAATAAGAATGTGAGATCTTGAACTACAGGGACGTCATTTAGAGAATGTGGTCTCACATCAACTTATCAGGGAGATTAATGCGCCATACACAACAAAAGACTCAAAAATTTGAATTCAGTTTTGCAGCTGAACTTGAAGAAAAAGGAAAAGGAACAGGTATGGTAGAAAAGCTTAAATATTGATAGATCAAGCTACAGGACTATGTGTTATTTAATGATCCTTCGCTCTCAATCTTTCAACAGTACTCGAATTCCAATGTTCCTTCCCTTTAACTGAGACTTTTTCACAAATAAAACAGAGCATATCACATCAAAACCTCAAATTAAATGGCATCCAAGCTAAATTCAGCTACCCATTAACACAATTACCTTAAAAATTAAAACTTTTTTTTTATTATTTTTATAGCAAACGGAAAATGAATTCCAAACAGATAAAAGAAAGCTAATTTCAAGTAATCTGAAAAAAAATTTTCGGAAGACAAACTCACCAACTCTCAAGCAGAACCAGGAACGATCATCTCCAGGTTGGTAAGAATCTGGTGCTTTGAGGTCCACGAATTTGGGTGCTTCAATCTTTTCATAAAACTCATCTCCATTCAATTCTTCGCCATTAATCATCAAAGACTCCGACTCATCCATCACGTAAAGAGAAAGCGAGAGAGAGAATGGGATCTGGAGAAGGAGTGGCGAGATACCCAAGAAGAGATTTTTAAAATCTGGCTTCTCTGTAAGTAGCCGTTAAGGATGCTTAGGTTCGGACAAGATGGTCATACTAACGGATCTAAGGGTATTTCCGTAAATGTATATAATGAGACAAGTTTCTTGTTTCTGAAAGCATTCAAAAGTCTGGGCCCAAGTATGAACTGAACTAGCTGGACCATTGGGCTTTACGTGGCATTGTTGGAGCTGTAACAGTTGAAGAGCATACGACAAGTCGTTTAACTTGATGTTCATCATTGCATTTGCAACCCGATTTTCTGAATCAATAATTGACTTGGAAAGTTTGCATTTTTATTGAACTGCAACTTCAAGTATTGATTTTGATTCAATTCAATCCAATTTTCTGAATCAAGATTTAATTCTTTATTTGTGATTACAAATTAAACAATAATTGTTTATAAATTTCTATATACTATTAAATTATCTGACTAAATTATAAAATAAAAATTAAAAAAAAATCTTTGTTAGTGAAACAAAGAGGTTATATAAAAAAATAATCAATAATAATAAAAGAATGAAGAAGGAAACGATGGAAAATTCATAATTTACCGGCCCAATTAATCGATGAATCCAATGTAGACATAACATGTATGCTGCAAAATGATAAAAATTACGTAACCCGACAAGTGTCTAATGATTATGTCAATGCATGCTGTCTCTTGTGTTGCCTGTAAATGGATAGTATATATTATTAGGATTTATGGACTAATACACTATATATATATATATTTGAATTATAATAATTATATGTCATAACTATCATTTAAAAGACTTGGCCCAAAATATTAAAGTGATATAATTTAAAAGAAATTAAAGTGGGCCATAATAATAATAATGTTACAAGTATGGATTAAATGTATAGATACTCTTTTGTAATTTCTAATTTTATGATGGGTTAAATTAGAAATAAAGTAAAACTCTACCATATAAAAGGGTTATGGTCCCCAAATTATAGGTTAAGTGATATATCGTCTTTGAATCCCCATCTGGAGAAGATAGATTTTATCCTGCCTATCAATTTGGAAGATCACTACCGAAGGAAAATTCAGTCTTCCAAGCCGAATCATGAATTCAGGTACGCTTCCGTCATAGATTTGATGTTTTCTTGATGATTTGACATGAAATATATTGCCTAGATGATTCTAGGATTTCCTACAATTGGTATCAGAGCCTAATTTCATGTTAATTCATTGAGAATGGGTTAAAGTTATTATTATGAATATATTTTATTTTTGTCGCCGATAGTATGGAGAATTGTGGTAAAATTGTACTGCTATTTGTTTGATTTTACCGATGAGTATGAGGCGTGTATTATTGTGGCCGCCGTTTAGCATGTGTGACGTTTATCCTTATCATGAATTCAGTTGTAGTGTTGTTTTACTTTCGGATTTATGGCATTTTGCGTGGATACGGTAGTTTTTTTTTTTGATTCAGTTTATTTTGTGATTTGTGGGTACCATGAATTAAACGTCGATTTCATTATGGTCTGGAGAAATCGTTGCTTTTGATTAATAATCCTCTTCGGCAATAGTTCTTTATTTTGGTTTAATTGTTTGTTTGCCTCTATGGCTTTATGCTTTATGTTTTGTCTTTATGGTTTTGGCATTTTGTGGGATCTTCTGTTCTATTTTATATATATATATATATATATATATATATATATATATATATATATATATATATATATATATATATATATATATATATATATATATATATATATATTATCAGTAAATAAATAATTTGGTATTAAGATGGTATTTTATGGAATTTCAATTTAAATTACAGTGTGGCTATATATATATATATTGAGATGGTTAATTGAACCAATATGTTGCCAAAGTGACCTCTATGGAAATCAATTAATTTATTTCAAAATATATAATTGGTTGTGTGTATGTAATTATATAAATATTGATTGGCCCAAAGGAAAATTAATGTTTAACATGATTACATATACATTTGTGGCAATTAACATGTGATAATTATTTGGTCATACATGTGAATAATAACTCGGCCCAAAGGAAGAATTATTATTTGACATGTTATTTTATTATTTGTGTTTAATTGCTACATCAAGATATCACTTACAAGTTAATATTTTGTCCAAAGATGAAATGTTAATGGAGTGTCAGATGTCTTGAGATGGGGTTTAACTGTATTTAAATTTGTTATTCAATTTTGGTATTATTTTGATACTTATGTGAGTTTATTTTATATGTTTTGTTCTAAATTCAGTTTCTGCTCCTGCTGCTAATATTACTGCTAGTATCAACTCCATTCCTATGCTGACTGGCACGAATTTTAAGGCATGGCAAGAGAGTGTATTGATCACTCTCGGAGTCATGGACCTAGACTTTGCACTACGGGAACCTAGACCTGCCAATCTCACTAATGAGAGTACCTCTGAACAAAAAAGGGAGATGGAAAAGTGGGAAAGGTTTAATCGCATAAGTCTTATGGTCATTAAACGTGCCATTCCTGAAGCTTTTAGGGGCACAATGTCCGATCAGGTGGATACAGCTAAGGGTTTCCT
This sequence comes from Excoecaria agallocha, assembly GCA_037975025.1. Taxonomy (NCBI): domain Eukaryota; kingdom Viridiplantae; phylum Streptophyta; class Magnoliopsida; order Malpighiales; family Euphorbiaceae; genus Excoecaria; species Excoecaria agallocha. The sequence continues at coordinate 51,628,660 of CM075815.1, forward strand.
TGAGAGCCTTGAGAAGAGATTTGCTAAGAATGAAAAGGCTGAAACAAGTACAATCTTAGCAAAACTCATCTCTATGAGGTATACAGGCAAAGGAAACATAAGGGAATACATTATGGAAATGTCTAACCTTGCTTCAAGTTTAAGGGCACTTAAGTTGGATTTATCTGAAGACTTATTAGTGCATTTGGTTTTGATCTCTCTTCCTGCACAATTTGGTCAAATTAAGGTGAGTTATAACTGTCAAAAGGACTCATGGACCCTTAATGAGCTCATCTCTCACTGTGTTCAGGAAGAGGATAGATTGAAGCAAGAAAAGACACCGAATATTCATTTGGTCTCCACCTCAAAGGATAAAAGGAAAGAAAATAAGAAAAGAAAGAATAAGGAAGCTGCGGTAACAGCACCACATAAGAAACAACATAAGGAACAAACTAAAGGTGGTTGTTTCTTTTGTGGAGCTGCAGGACACCAGAAGAAGCAATGTACCAACTATCACGCTTGGCGTGCTAAGAAAGGTCTGCTTCTTAATTTTGTTTGTTCTGAGGTTAATTTCGCTTCAGTACCTAGACACACTTGGTGGATTGATTCAGGTGCAACAACTCACATTAGTGTGTCCATGCAGGGTTGCCTGAATTGCCGAAAGCCTAATGATGGTGAAAGATACATCTATGTTGGTGATGGCAAATCAGTCGAAGTCGAAGCAATTGGAACATTTAGATTATTATTAAGAACTGGTTTTTATTTGAATTTGTTTGAGACTTTTGTTGTACCGTCTTTTAGGCGGAATTTGATTTCTGTTTCGGCATTGGACAAATTTGGATATTTTTGTTCATTTGGAAATGGAAATTTTAGTCTTTTTCAAAATTCAAGTTTGGTTGGTTCTGGTTCTTTATCAGGTTCTGATAATCTATATTTAATTGATACAGTTGCTTCATTTAATGAATCCTTGCATGTTCATTCAATAAGTAAAAAGCGCAAATTAACTATTGAGAATTCAGCTTCATTATGGCACAAGAGATTAGGTCATATCTCTAAAACGAGAATTGAGAGACTTGTGTCTGATGGTATTCTCGATCCCCTTGACTTTTCAGATTTTGACATGTGTGTGCATTGCATTAAGGGGAAACAAACAAATATCAGGAGATTTGATGCCAATAAGAAAACAAATGTCTTAGAACTAATACATACAGATATTTGTGGGCCATTTCCTCTGGCTTCTTGGAATGGCCAAACATACTTTATAACGTTCATAGACGATTTCAGTCGATATGGCTATCTTTATCTCATTCATGAGAAATCTCAGTCATTGGACATGTTCAAAAGTTTTAAGGCTGAAGTTGAAAATCAACTCAACAAAAGTATTAAAAGCGTCAGATCTGACCGTGGTGGTGAATACTATGGTAGATATGACGGTTCAGGTGAACAACGTCCAGGTCCATTTGCTAGATTTCTAGAGGAAAGCAGTATCGTACCACAGTACACCATGCCGGGTTCACCCAATATGAATGGTGTTGCTGAAAGACGAAATAGAACGCTTTTAGACATGGTAAGAAGTATGATTAGTCACTCTACCTTACCTGAGTCACTCTGGGGAGAGGCATTAAAGACTGCAGCTTATATACTCAATAGAGTACCAACAAAGGCAACTAGTAAAACCCCTTACGAACTTTGGACAGGTAAAAAACCTAGTCTAAAACATTTTCATATTTGGGGATGTCCAGCTGAGGCAAGGCCTTATAGGCCAAATGAAAAGAAACTGGACTCTAAAACTATTAGTTGTTATTTTGTTGGATACTCTGAACGCTCTAGGGGTTACAAATTTTATGATCCCACAACTAATTCTATTTTTAAGACAGGTAATGCTCGGTTCTTTGAGGATGTTGAGTTTGCGGGGGGAGAAAGAGTTAAGGACTTTGTCTTTGAAGAGGAATATATTGATATTCCTTTAATTGCTATGGACAATAATCAAGAACAGGTTATTATACCAGATATTGTTCATGATGCAATTCCAGAACAAGACAATGTCATTGATCCTCCCATTCAGTCTCAAGAAAATACTCTTGAAGAACAAACTCTACAACCTCAAGAACTATTGCCATTAAGGAGATCCACTAGAGAAAGGAAAAGTGCAATCTCTGATGACTATATTGTGTTTCTTCAAGAACATGATGTTGACATTGGAGTGATGGAAAATGATCCAGTCAATTTTCATCAAGCAATGAAAAGCTCTAACTCTCAAAAGTGGATAGATGCCATGAATGAGGAGATTAAGTCTATGAAAGATAATGACGTATGGGATCTTGTTCCATTGCCTGAAGGTGCAAAACCCATTGGTTGTAAATGGATTTTTAAAACCAAAAGGGATGCAAAGGGCAATGTGGAGAGATATAAAGCACGTCTTGTCGCTAAAGGCTTTACGCAGAAAGAAGGCATTGATTATAAAGAGACTTTCTCTCCAGTTTCATCGAAAGACTCTTTTAGGATTATAATGGCATTAGTAGCATATTTTGATCTTGAGCTACATCAGATGGATGTCAAGACAGCATTTCTCAATGGTGACATTGATGAAATAATTTATATGGTGCAACCAGAAAACTATGTATCAGAAAATACAAAGTCAATGGTTTGCAAATTGAAGAAATCTATCTATGGGCTTAAGCAAGCGTCTCGTCAGTGGTATTACAAATTTCACCAGATTATTATCTCTTATGGTTTTGAGATGAATTTGGTTGATGATTGCGTATATCACAAATTTAGTGGGAGTAAGCATATTTTTCTGGTTTTATATGTTGATGACATATTGCTTGCCAGTAATGATATAGGCTTGTTGCATGAAACCAAGAGATTTCTAGCTATGAATTTTGAGATGAAGGACCTTGGAGATGCAAATTTTGTATTAGGGATTCAAATACATCGAGATCGCTCTCGATGTATCCTTGGATTATCACAAAATGCTTATATCGAAAAGGTTCTTAAAAGATATGGCATGCAAGATTGTAAACCAGAAAATACCCCTGTGGCTAAAGGAGATAAGTTTAATCTTCAACAGTGCCCCAAAAATACTTTTGAGGAAACAGAAATGCAAAAGATTCCTTATGCATCAGCAATAGGAAGTCTAATGTATGCTCAAGTTTGTACGCGTCCGGATATTGCGTACATAGTTGGAGTATTAGGAAGATACTTAAGCAATCCAGGAATGGATCATTGGAAAGCAGCCAAACGAGTCATGCGATATCTTCAAAGAACAAAACATTTCAAACTCACTTACAGGAGATCGGATAAGTTAGAGATCATTGGGTATTCAGATTCCGATTTTGCTGGGTGCCCAGATAGCATGAAATCTACATCAGGCTATATTTTTTTGCTTGCTGGAGGGGCTATCTCTTGGAAGAGTGCTAAGCAATCTCTTATAGCCTCTTCTACCATGGCAGCAGAGTTTATATCATGCTATGAGGCATCAAATCAAGCAATATGGCTGCGCAATTTTATTACTGGACTGCGAATTGTTAATGGAATTGAAAGACCACTTAAGATCTTTTGTGGCAATAAGTCAGCAGTCTTGTATTCCAATAACAACAAGAGTTCGAGTAAGTCAAAGCATATTGACATTAAATTCTTGGTTGTTAAAGAAAGAGTTCAAAGTGGACAGGTGTCTATTGAGCATATTGGTACAAACTCCATGATTGCGGATCCGCTTACCAAAGGATTACCACCCACGGTCTTTAATGAGCATACTGCTCATATGGGTGTCATATCTTTTGAGGATATTTAATTTTAGTGGGAGTTTTGTAAACTTGCTTACTTATAATAGACACATTTTGTTTTTGGCTTATCTACATTTTCTGCAGAAATAAAGTTGAGTTATTCACACTTTGATTTATCTATGGATTGATCTCACTAAGTTTATAGAACGGACCAGTTGAAAATAGGCATGTTTAGATCACATTACATGTAATTTTCATGCTATGCATCCATACTGGATCTATGTCATTTGGTTGTGTTTATATATGTGATCAGGGATGGATTTAGTTACGACATATAAGTAACAAAAGTCGCCTTGGTTCTATGTAAGCATAATTGATGGACGAGATTGTTCAGAAATGTCTTTATTTATGATAGTAAAGTTTTGAGCTCATAAAGTTGACATATAATTATAAAGCAAAATGAATATATATATATAAATGTATAGTCCAAGTGGGAGATTATTAGGATTTATGGACTAATACACTATATATATATATTTGGATTATAATAATTATATGTCATAACTATCATTTAAAAGACTTGGCCCAAAATATTAAAGTGATCTAATTTAAAAGAAATTAAAGTGGGCCATAATAATAATAATGTTACAAGTATGGATTAAATGTATAGATACTCTTTTGTAATTTCTAATTTTATGATGGGTTAAATTAGAAATAAAGTAAAACTCTACCATATAAAAGGGTTATGGTCCCCAAATTATAGGTTAAGTGATATATCGTCTTTGAATCCCCATCTGGAGAAGATAGATTTTATCCTGCCTATCAATTTGGAAGATCACTACCGAAGGGAAATTCAGTCTTACAAGCCGAATCATGAATTCAGGTACGCTTCCGTCATAGATTTGATGTTTTCTTGATGATTTGACATGAAATATATTGCCTAGATGATTCTAGGGTTTCCTACATATATTATTATAAACAACCCTTACAATGGCTCAAAGCAAACTAACTGCATGCATGATGAAAACTTCATTGATTCATCGACTAGTGTTAACTCTCATCAGTTTAGCAATAGGATGGCTTGCTTGTGAAGGCCATTCGCATGTTGTGAATTGCATAGCATCTCACAGAGAAGCTCTTACTGAATTCAGAAATGGACTTGATGATCCAAGGAACCTCCTTGTATCATGGAAAGGAAGCAATTGTTGTCAATGGTGGGGAATTAGCTGCAACAATAGAATAGGAGCTGTAATTATCATTGATATCTACAACAATGAGCAACTTCCTGAACATTATGGATTGGGTGGGGAGATTAAAGCTAGCATCATTAGCAAGAATTAAGACCCTGGAATATCTAGACTTGAGTTTTAACACATTCACGGGCCATAGAATTCCAACATTCTTTCAATCTTTTGCGAAATTGCAACATCTGAACTTAGCGTATGCAGGGTTTAGTGGCAAAGTTCCTCAAACTCTTGGAAATATTTCTACTCTGCATTATCTTGATATCTCCTCTGGTTCTTCGAGATTCCCTTTAGTGGTTGATGATGTTAAATGGGTGACTGGTCTCACCTCCCTAAAACGCTTATCATTGAAAGGCGTTAACCTATCAATGGTGGAATCAGAATTGGTTGGAGCTCTTAACATGCTTCCCCATTTAAGTCACATTGATCTTTTCTTAGTCTTGACAATCTTACTTCACTTTCCGACATAGACCTGAGTTATAACAGCTTCAGGTCATTTCCACGATGGCTTGCAAACACCAGTAGCCTTCTATTCGTTGATCTCAGCTTTAATGTCATGTCAGGAAGCATTCCAATTGGCTTCACAAAGCTGCCGAATCTTCGATTCTTGGGATCTTACTGGTAATACTCTCAATGCCAGCATGGGCATACTACTCAATAGCTGGAAGAAAGTGAAAGTTATTCGGTTGGGTCAGAATTTTTTGCACGGTACGTTACCTACCTCCATTGGAAACATGACATTTCTTACTCATCTTGATTTGACTGGTAATTACAATGAAGGTGAATTTCCCAGCTCTCTCGGTAAACTTTGCAATCTTAAATATATTGATTTATCAGTAAATAGTCTGACAGGAAACTTACCAGAAGATCTTGAAGGACCAAAGAATAATAGCACTTGTAATGGCCCGTTATCTAATTTGCAGAACATGGTGTTGAGCACCAATCAGTTTACTGGTAGCTTGCCAAACTGGTTGGGTCAGCTTCAAAATCTTGTCCATCTACGCTTGGATTCCAACAAATTCCATGGTTCGGTTCCTGCTACAATTGAGGCATTGAAACATTTAACAGTTCTCAAACTGGATGACAACCAACTAAATGGAACTCTTCCAGATAATTTAGAAGAAATGTCTAAGTTGTCAATCCTGGATGTTTCTTCCAATCATTTGACATGAACCCTTCCTAATAGTCTGGGAAATCTTTCTCAATTGTCAGTCCTCGATGTTTCTTCAATCGCCTTACAGGCATCGTTTCTGAGTCCCATTTTGCAAAGCTAAAGAAATTGAAGTTCTTGAGTTTGTCTTTAAATTCTTTTGTTTTCAGTATCAGTTCTAATTGGGTAACTCCATTTGAAATTAAATCCCTCAAGATGCGTTCATGCCAGTTGGGTCCTTCATTCCCAGGGCGGCTTAAACCTCAAAGACAAATTGTTGGTCTAGATTTATCGAATGCTAACATATCAGGCTCCACACCAGGTTGGTTTTGGGATATTTCTGGCAATCTTTATTCGTTAAATTTTTCTTGTAACCAGTAAATGGAAGGCTACCAAGCACAATATATATAGCTTTTAATTCATCAGTAGATTTGAGTTTCATTCACCTTGAAGGACCCATTCCTCTTCCCAGTAACCAAATTATATTACTAAATCTTGCCAATAATAAACTTTTTGGTCCTATGCCAGAAAATTTGGGTGTTGTGTCATTTATTAGCTTCTTTTTTCTTGCAAACAACCAAATCACTGGTGAAATCCCAACATCTATTGGAGAAATGATTGTAGCACTCGTCATTGATCTTTCGTGGAATATCAGGAACACTTCCAAATTCTTTGGGTCAGCTAACTGATCTCCAGTCAATGCATCTAAGGAACAATATGATCTCGGGAAAACTCCCATCAGCAATCAAAGGTTTGGCGCGCTTGGAAACTGTAGACCTTGGATACAATAGATTGACTGGTAAAGTACCCAAATGGATTGCAGATGCTTTTCCAAATCTTAGAATCCTCAGCTTGAGGTCAAATGCAGTTTCAGGAGAAATTCTTGACGAACTAATGAATTTGACTTCTTTGTGAGTCCTGGACTTGGCAGAAAATAATTTGACAGGAACCTTTCCTTCTAACCTAAATAACCTCAAAGCCATGACTCAAAATCAAAGCAATGATCAGGATCTAGATTACTTGCGAGCTAATTATTATGAAGAAAATATAGTTGTGTATGCAAAAGGATTTCATTGACCCCATAGTATATTCTTTCCAAAAAAAAAAAAAAACCATAGTATATTCATTTGGATGTAATTATAGGTAAGATACAAAGACTTTAAGTCCTTGTTTGTTTTGAATTTTAGCTGTACAGGAAACATAATTATTGAAAAATCTAATTGAAAAGTCCATCTTCGATCCTTTCCATGAAAAGAGAAGAGAAGTGAGAGGTCAATTTAAATTCTATCAAAAATGTTTTTATATGATATTCAACTATTCAAAATAATACAATTCCAATTTGGATGCGTAATTAAAAAAAGTCAGTCCATTTATATGTAAAGAAATTAAAAATTAAGCAGATTATAGAGAAAAAAAATTATTTCAAAATGAAGTTTTTTGAATTCTTGAGTTCACAAACAGAAAATTTTAGAAAATTAAATATAATATAAAAAGAATTCAGTTATTTGACTGTAGCATCCAATTTCTTTATTGATAGTGTTAAAAGGATAATACCAATAATAGTAATATTGTCAGAACACACGTTCCCAGTCCCCACCAATATATTGCTACTAATTGTTCATCTATTCGAAATGTCGATGTTGATCCTCATGCATCTCCGAAATGTGAGAGTCTAGTTGCTTAAATTGATCATCAAAATCTTTTATAGATGCATTTTCCCCAATTGTAATTTTCTTACTCTTCGCCAGTTTGTAATTAATAATGGCTTCTTAGGAATCAAATGAGGACTTAAAAATTCAGTAATCAGAGTTGTGCATAAGATCAAATGCTTTGACACCAATTGTAACAATATGGGTTTTAAAGGAAAGAAGAACAGAATTTAGGGAAGAAAAAGAGGGAAAGGAAATTGAAGAATTCTCAAAGAGAGAGAGAGATCTGTATTCAATTTTCAACATGAGGATTTACAGTAAATGGAGTAGCATTATGTAGTTGCTGCCATTCCTTCACACAATTTTAGCTCACACAAAATTCCCTCCCAAATCCATAAATAACTCAACGGAAAAGAGAATTTAACAAAAGAAATGAACCAAATGCATTTCCTAACAGCTGCCAACCTGAGAGTCCTTGGGCTGCCATTAAGCTGTTGTTCCCTTTAATTTATTCTCCTTCTTGGGCCTCCTCTGTACTTGGGCTGACTTCATTGGGCTCTTCCTCCCTGATCATAACAGAATTTTCAAGATGGCTTGGTAAACTTTGCAATCTTAAATATATTGATTTATCAATAAATAATTTGACAGGAAATTTATCAGAAGATCTTGAAGGACCAAATAATAATAGCACTTGTAGTGGTCCGTTATCTAATTTGCAGAACTTGGTGTTGAGCACCAATTAGTTTACTAGTAGCTTGCCAAACTGGTTGGGCCAGCTTCAAAATCTTGTCCAGCTACGCTTGGTTTCCAACAAATTCCATGATTCTAAACCTGATACACTTGAGACATTCACTACAAGAAATTACACTTTTTGTGATGCAAAAAAATGTTAAAAAAAAATTCATTTTTGTCACTAAAAGAATAAGGTGACGAATTTTCATCATCATAAAGATTGTCACGGTATGTGCATAACAAAAAGTTTTTTTTACGATTTTATTTATTTTGTCACTGCAAGTATCATTTTTTGTGACAAAAATAATTATCGTCACATTAATTGCTTACTTTATATGACAAAAATAATGTCATAAATGAAATTTTATTTTGTCACATAATATTGTTTGTCATCACAAAAAAATTAATTTTTATGACAAATTTAAAATTCATCTCTAGAGTAAGTATTTTTAGTGACGAAAATATGTTTATAACCAAAACTATTAAATATTGACTATGTTATTATTATCACAAATAAAGTTAATTTTCGTCATATAATAATTTATATTATCATTAACTCTAATACTTTAAATAATGATAAATAATTTCGTCATTAATTTAATATATATTAATGATGAATATAAAAATTCATAATATTGATATATTATGTATTGTGACATAAATATGAATTAAAATAGTTGTCATAAAAAGATAATTTTAGTGAACTTTTTATTGTCATTTAATACTACTGTTTAATGATAATATCAATATCGTATTTGTAAAAATTATATTTTCATTTATGAACTAATAAATCAACAAAATGTGACAAATATAATTTCACATATACATTGCACTAAAAATATACATTTTGAGCAATGCTTGCACTTTCCTCTCAATTTTTCACCATTATTTTGAATTGCCGGTATGAAATCAAACTCATTCCATATAGAAGAAGATAGCTGACGTCTTTTAGAAGTGGTTTCAGCAAAAGTGCCAATGCTTTCGTCTACGCTACCAATGCTAGAATTCATTTTATAAACTGAAAAAAAAAAAGAAAAACAAAAAACAAGCATAAGTATAAAAAACAAATGCAGATTAGTAAGCCAAGTTATTTCTTATTAATATATGAAAGCTAAGCATATATATATATATATATATATATATATATATATATATGTCATTAATATTTTATATATATGGAAGCTAAATACACTTTACAACAACAAGCTTTAGCTATGCATTACTACTGTGAAAATAACATTTGAAGATGAAGCTAAATTTAATGTAACGTAACCCACAATCAACTGCTGAATACCAAAACGATTTTGATTTTTCGGAGATTAGTCTATTTTTAACCAACAATATTTGATGAATAAATATATTAATTAGTAAGCAAATCAACATAATTACCAGTTTTGTTAATTAAATAAAAAATAACAAAAATCCTATACGCTGACCCAAATGGTATAATTAATAAGGCATACTTGAAAAGTATAAACCTAAAAAATACTACTAATAGAGATAATGAATGAAAAATAGAGAGAAATTAAAAGAAAGAAGGACAAGACAGCAAATATTATTATACATAATTAAAGAAGGATAAGACTGCAAATATATCACTGAGGTCACAATTATAATTTATTAATTATAATTACTAAATTTCAATGACATGCAAGGATTTTATACTATGAAACCTAGTAGTATAAGCTCATTCAAGCAGTGAAACAGAGAAACGGTTAGAGATTTAAGGATACATATATGTGTTATTGTTATATAGTCTGCATAGGCTTGAACACTGTATTTCACTGTTCCTCCTAAAGCCCACCAGCACATAAGCAATCTCTCAATTTTTTATGTTTTCCGTGATCTTCCTGGTGTAGGAAAAATAATGTAAATGAACATAAATGAAAAGTAAAGTTGTAATTAGAGCACCTTGATTGAAATGGAATGCACTGAAATATACCTTTTCAGAGATGATCTAGCAAATGGTTTTTGCAAAACAGGAACAACGACTACCTCAGCTGGATAGATAAATGTTTTCTAATGTTGAGATATTTGATCCATCGCTCCCCTATGATCACCCCTTATAACAACAAGAGATTCTACAATGTGATTCTTAGGTAAGTTCTTTGGACAATGTCCTGTGAGCCAGGTTAAGAATGAAAATGTACATAATAACAAATAAATCAAACAAACCACCTAAAATATATATGCTTGACAAGATCATTTGGACAACGTCCTGTGAGCCAACCACGCATTCCATGCGGAGAAACAATCACTACAAAAAAAAATAATAATAATAATAAGACAATGTAAGGCAAAAATGTGCAATCCAGGTTAATCATTGTTGGCTGCCACTAATGGCTTCTAAGGATGAAAATCAAGAAACGAAAATTAAACTCCAAAACAAAGATTAAAATCTTCACGAGAATTAACTTTAACTCGTTACAGATCATGAACAGCATCGGAGAATTGTAGCTCTTAACCCACAGAAGCAGACAGAGTACACTCATTTCCAGAATTTCAACATCGTCAACTGGCAAAAAGATCATATTTCCTAACATAGCATTTCCAGTATTTGATTCCACTAATTGTTCCACCAAATTTCCAAATTAACTCAATAATATCTAGATTTAACGATTTCCCCAATTTTTTTTTCAAAATCCCTAGATCTGAAACTTCTCCTTGTTCTCCAAATTCTTCCTATAATTTATTAAATAAATGATTAATGGAGCTTACCTCATGAACTAACTAGGAAAAGTTGCAGCAAAGGGGCTGAAATCTTGAAGAACCGAACAGGGGAAGAAGAAAAAGGCGGAAGAAGGAGAAGGGGCTGACCTTGTCGTGGCGAGAAGGAGAAAATAAGGGAAAGAAGACGACTCCGGCGAGGCTGCTCAGGTAGAGGTGACGGCGGTAGTGTGGCGAGCTAATGTGACTAGAGAGGAGAGGCGAAAGAGAGAGAGAGAGAGAGAGAAAAAAGAGGGGCGGTGACGAATAGGGGGAAGAACCCGATGGTTCCTTTATTATTAAATTATTAATTAATTAAATTTCATAGATAATTCATTTATTTTTGTAAAAAAAAAAAGATGACAAATTATTTTGGTCACTAAAAATTTATTGGGGATGAAACTATATTGTATCACATAAAATAATTTATCATTAACATAATTTAGTTTTCGTACATTACTACAATTTTATCACAGTCAATTTTGACAAAATATCATAATCTTAAAAAATAATTATTTTGGTGATAAACTTATATTTTGTTATAATATATTCAATTTTTATGGCATATTTCATAGTTTTTTTAATCATAAATTTAATTATTTTTTAAAATATAATTTATTTATCTTATATTAATATTACAACCAATTATGACAAAATATTATTATTGTCACAAATTCATTGCACTAGTGACGAAATTATATTTTATCACAGTATATTTATTTATCATAAATAAAATAATTGTGATGAAATAATTTTATCGTTACTAATTTATTAAATTGTGACAAAATTAATTTATGTCACAAAAAATAAATATTCATGACGAATTTTTGAATTAAAAAATGTTAATTTTGTTGTTAAATTTTTTTCTCCAAAAGAAAACGGATGAAATTTTTTTTTTCATATCAAAAGATGACAAAGTTATATCTCGTCACAATATATTTATTTTTTATGATACATTTATTTGTCATAAATAAAATTATTTAATTATGACAAAAATAGTTCGTCGCTATATATTCATTTTTTGTGACAAAATAATTTTATGTCACTATTTTATTTAATTATGACAAAGTAATTCGTCACAAAAAATAAATATTTTGTGACGAATTTATATGTTGTAATAAGTTATTATTTTGTCATTAAATTTTTTCCCTCCAAAAAATAAGGTGAAAAAATTTTCCTCCTAAACAAACAATGACGAAAGATATTTTTCATCACAAAATTAATCTATTTGTGACGAAAATTAAAACATAAATTGACGTAAGACAATTTTGTCACATTAATAAATAGTATGATGATGTTTTAAAAAATTCGTCATTATAAGTTATAATTAACGATGAAATTTTATGCATCATTAAAAAATTTGTCACAAAAAGTAAAATTTTTTGTAGTGATGGAAACATTTAACAGTTCTCAGACTGGAAGACAACCAACTAAATGGAACTCTTCCAGATAATTTAGGAGAAATGTCTAAGTTGTCAATCCTAGATGTTTCTTCCAATCATTTGACAGGAACCCTTCCTAATAGTTTAGGAAATCTTTCTCAATTGTCAGTCCTTGATGTTTCTTCCAATCGCCTTATAGGCATCATTTTTGAATCCCATTTTGCAGAGCTAAAGAAACTGAAGGTCTTGAGTTTGTCTTCAAACTTTCGTTTTAAGCGTCAGTTCTAATTGGGTACCTCCATTTCAAATAAAGTCCCTTAAGATGCATTCATGGCAGTTGGGTCCTTCAATCCCAGGGTGGTTTAAAACCCAAAGACAAATTGTTGGTCTAGATTTATCGAATGCCAACATATCAAGCTCCATACCAGGTTGGTTTTGGGAGTTTTTTGGCAAACTTTCTTCGTTAAATTTTTCTTGTAACCAAGTGCAATACATATATCTTTTAATGCATTTATAGATTTGAGTTTCAATCATTTTGAAGGACCCATTCCTCTTCCAAATAACCAAATTCTATTTCTTACTCTTGCTAGTAATAAACTTTCGAGTCCTATCCCAGAAAATTTGGACATTATGTCATTTATTAGCTTCTTTTCCCTTGCAGACAACCAAATTACTGGTGAAATCCCAACATCTATTGGAGAAATGATTGTAGTACAGGTCATTGATGTTTCGTGGAATAATTTAATAGGAAGGATTCCTAAGAGCATAGGAAATTGCGTTCATCTAAGAGTCCAGGACCTATAGAACAACAATTTATTAGGGAGAATTGTAAATTCTTTTGGTCAGCTAACTGATCTTCAGTCAATGCATCTAAGGAACAACATGATCTCGGGAAAACTCCTATCAGCAATCAAAGGTTTGGCATGCTTGGAAACTTTAGACCTTAGATACAATAGATTGATTGGTAATGTACCTAAATGGATTGCAAATGCTTTTCCATATCTTAGAATCCTCAGCTTGAGGTCAAATGCATTTTCAGGAGAAATTCCTGACGAACTAATGAATTTGACTTCTTTGCGAGTCCTGGACTTGGCACAAATTGACAGGAACCTTTCCTGCTAACTTGAATAACCTAAAAGCCATGACTAGAAATCAAAGCAATTATCAGGATCTAGATTACTCGCGAGGCAGTTACTATGAAGAAAATATAGTTGTGTATGTAAAAGGCAATTCTTTTAAGTTCAACAAGAATCCTTACTTCCTGACATGCATAGACTTTTTAGGAAACCGTTTGCGTGGTGAGCTTCCACCTGAAGTAACAAAATTGGCAGGATTGATGGTTTTGAACTTGTCAAGGAATAACTTAAGTGGTCAACTTTCGGAGAATATTTCAAAATTGCATCAATTGGAATCTCTTGATGTATCAAGCAATATGTTTTCAGGAAAAATCCCTGACAGCATGGTTTCAATGTCATTTTTGGAGTACTTGAACTTATCATACAACAATTTGTCAGGTTTAATCCCTAATAAAGGCAAAATGGCAACTTTTGATGCATCCTCTTTTATTGGAAACCCTGAACTTTGTGGTGCTCCTCTTGATATCAAGTGTTTTGATTATAATCCACCTGAGACGATACGAGTAACAATCAAGCTGTCGACAACAATTTCTTTTATCTTGTAATTGGGCTGGGATTCGTAGCCGGATTATTGATTCCTTATCTAATTTTGGCCACCAAAGCAAGTTGGAGCTTTGTGTACTTTGCTTTTGTGGATGCAACTGTTAACGCTTTGTTATATTTTGCTTGCAGAATAGCAACTTTTGTCAGAAATCGTTGTTATCATCGTTCTTGATTTGTCTGTGTAATATGTTTCCCTCGTTTATGGGCTGCTAATGGATTTCTTAGTAAAACTATAATACAGGCAGTAACTTCTATTATTAATCAAAATAGCAATAATTTCTTCTCAAAATAGTCTGTGGCTAAGGTTCCACCATGATGTTTAGATCCGATTTAGATAAGTATAATGTATCATATCAATAGTGCACATGCATGTTATTATTGATCTAATACATGAAACTTGTTTAGATAAAAAAAATTTCATTTTAAAATAAGTAGTGATTGTGGTTCTCGCATGCGAGAACTATGCTTGCCAAATCTAATTGCCCAAATCAGCCAAAGACATTGACCCATAGTAAAATGTCATTGAAATCACCATTTTTATTACAATAGAAATCAGAGGTTACTCTACTAGAACAATTATGTTGAGGATGTCATTGATCCCATATTATCTTCTTTCCCAAAAAAAAAACATAGTATATTCATTTGGATGTAATTATACGTAAGATACAAAGAATTTAAGTCTTTGTTTGTTTGAATTTTAGCTGTAGGAAACATAATTATTGAAAAATCTAATTGAAAAGTCCACCTTCGATCCTTTCCATGAAAAGAAAAGAGAATTAAGAGGTGAATTTAAAATGGCTTAATGTGCAATTTTGCCCTTGAAGTTTTTCAAAAAGAGTAATGTTGCTTCTAAAGTTTACTTACGTGAAATGTTGTCCTGAATGTTTTAAAAAAGTATGCAATATAGCCCCTGCCCCAACATTTTCATCAATTTGACTGAAAATCATCAGTTGACCAATTACATGGACATATCATTTAATGTCCACTTGTCATCCCACATAAATGGTTAATTGACGATTTTCGGTCAAATTAACGAAAATGTTAGGATAGAGAGCTAAATTGTATATTTTTTAAAACATATAGGAAAATATTGCATGCAAGTAAATTTTAAGGGCAACAGTTCTCTTTTTGAAAAACTTTAGGGGCAAAATTGCATATTAAGCCATTTAAAATTCTATCAAAAATGTTTTATATGATATTCAACTATTCAAAATAATACAATTCCAATTTGGATGAGTAATTAAAAAAAGTCAGTCCATTTATATGTAAAGAAATTAAAAATTAAGCAGATTATATAGAAAAAAATTATTTTAAAACGAAGTTTTTACAATTCTTGAGTTCACAAACAGAAAATTTTAGAAAATTAAATATAATACAAAAAGAATTCAGTTATTTGACTGTAGCATCAAATTTCTTTATTGATAGTGTTAAAAGGATAATACCAATAATAGTAATAGTGTCAGCACACACGTTCCCAGTCCCCACCAATAGCAACCAGCAAGAAATATATAAGGAAATTTCTCTGCTATATCAACGTATATTCGATTCAATTTTTTTATTTTATTACTAGAAAGGCATAAAATCGAATTAGAATCATAAACAATTGGCTGCGATTCGAATCCACTTGCCAATTTTACAATGCCACCAAATTTAAAATTACAATAACAGTCATCCATCTTCCATCCTTTCCTTGAAAAGAGAAGAGAAGGGATAATGCGAATTCTTGAATATTGAATAGAAAATTAAAACAATTTAAAAGTCTATCAAAAATTTTTTATATGATATTCAACTACTCTAAATAAAACAATTCCAATTTGAATTCTTGAATATTGAATAGAAAATTAAATATAATGTAAAAATAATTTCTTTATTGATAATGCAAAAGGATAATAACAATAATAGTAATATTGTCAAAACACACGTTCCCAGTCCCCACCAATAGCCACGAAGAAAAATATCAGGAAATTTCTCTGCTCTATCAACGTATATATTCGATTCAATTTTTCTATTTTTTTTATTATTAGAAAGGCATAAAATCTAATTAGAATATCAATTATCACGGTCACGTAGTTGAGATAGTGGAAATTTTTGCTACCTTAATCAGTAGTCTCGAGATCGAGTCCCAGGTAGGAGGGTTTTGCTGTCCTAATAATTTTATCCGATTTGAGTGAGGATTAATACGAATGTAATAATTTAAGTCCCTGTTTAGTACATCTTATGATTTATCAAAAATAAAAAAATCTAATTAGAATTATAAAATCAATTGGCTGCGATTCGAATCCACTTGCCAATTTCTAGAATATAATAATACAATACCACCAAAGTTACAATCATCAAGTTGACAACATTCCTCAACTAGCATTATATAAAATAATGTCCATATTGATAATCGTAGGAACTCACAGGACTTGTCGGATGCCAGTCAAAAATTGCCACCTGTTTGAATGGTCAAGACAGTGTCTGTATGAGCAGGGCACCCAATAATAGCAATTCATCCTAAATCATTCACTTCATAATTTTCTTGAGAACCAACCAAGGATCATCACCTATTTTCCAACCATGACAACTCTCTGCAACTCAACAACTTCAATTTTCTTTTTTCTTAATTTTTTCATGATCATGATGGTCATAATCTCTCCAAGAACCGCTGCATTATCTTTCAATTTCAGCAGATTCGATGTTGGTGACCCCATTAACTGCGAAGGAGCTGCCACACTCGCAGCTCGATCTCTTCAGCTTACACGCCAGTCAGTTTCCAGTATCGGTAGAGCTACATATAATGAATCTTTATATCTTTGGAACAGAACTACAGGCAATCTCACAGACTTTGAAACTCACTTCTCTTTTATGATCGATTCTCAGGGTGATGGCGCGTACGGTGATGGATTGACCTTTTTTCTTGAACCTGAAGGCTCTAAGCCGCCTCGGAATATGTCTAGAGGCAGTACTTTAGGCCTTACAAATGATTGGCAGCAAACAAACACCTCTGATAATCACTTTGTTGCAGTCGAATTCGATATCTTTCAGAGTCCTTTTGATCCGCCTGGATCTGGTGAACATGTCGGTATTGACATCAACTCTCTGCAATCTGTGGCAAACATTAGTTGGATGACTGATATTCGGAGTGGAAAAATCAATGATGCTGGGATTACTTATGATTCTAATACACATAATCTTACTGTTGTGTTCACTGGTTTTCAAAACGGTGCTCTGCGGTTGCAGTCACTTAGTCACATAATTGATCTCAGGAAATATTTGCCAGAAAAGGTTATTTTTGGGTTTACAGGAGCAACAGGAAATGATACTGCCTTGCACAGTGTTTTGTCTTGGGATTCCAGTTCGACCTTAGCTGATGAGAATGTAATAATTAAAATGGCGAAAAGCGAAAACAAGACAGCACTTGCAGTTGGGTTGGGTGTTGGTGGGGGTTTAGCTGGTGGAATTGTTATAGTTGGTTTTGTTTTTGTGTTGTGGAAGAGATATACAGAGTATGAAGAAGGTGTTCATGTCCTGGATTATGAATTTGAAAACGGCACAGGTGCTAAGAAATTTTCCTACCGCGAATTGGCTCGAGCTACTGATAATTTTAAGGATGAAAAGAAGTTAGGACAAGGAGGATTCGGTGGGGTTTATAAAGGGTTTTTGAGAAACATGAATTTGTCTGTTGCGGTTAAGAGAGTATCAAGAGGGTCCAATCAAGGGGTTAAGGAGTATGCAGCATAAGTGAAGATCATTAGCAGGCTGAGGCACCGGAACTTGGTTCAACTCCTAGGTTGGTGTCATGAAAGAAAGGAAATGTTGCTTGTTTATGAGTTCCTCCCTAATGGAAGCTTAGATTCTCATCTTTTCAAAGAAAACAGCTTGTTGACATGGGAGGTGAGGTACAAAATCGCTCAAGGATTGGCCTCGGGATTGCTTTATTTACACGAAGAATGGGAGCAATGTGTGGTGCACAGAGACATAAAGTCCAGCAACATTATGCTGGATACGGACTTCAATGCTAAACTCGGGGATTTCGGGTTAGCAAGGCTTGTAGATCATGTGAAAGGATCACGAACAACAGCTTTGGCTGGGACCATGGGATATATGGTTCCTGAATGTGCCACGGCAGGGAAAGCTAGCAGAGAATCAGATGTATATAGTTTTGGGGTAGTTGCTTTGGAGATAGCTTGTGGGAGAAAACCCATTATTCTCAAGGGTAATGAAGATGAAGTGCATATGGTCAGCTGGGTATGGAACCTGTATGGAGAAGGAAAGGTACTTGAAGCAGCTGACTCTAGACTCTGCAGGCATTTTGACGAGCAGCAGATGGAACGGTTGCTGATAGTTGGCCTCTGGTGTGCTCACCCGGATGAATATCTTAGGCCTTCTATTAGGCAATCAATACATGTGCTTAATTTTGAAGCCCCACTGCCTATTCTCCCACCAAAGATGCCAATTCCAACATACTTGACCCCCTTGCCTAATCCTTCCAATTCCTATAGTGCTTCTGGTTCTTTAACTGCAGGCCAAAACCAGTCTTCAAGTTATGGTTATACTTCACTGTCCATTAATTGATTTTTTCTATGTTATTAATTAAAAGATTCTTCATCATTCTATCTTTGAGTAAATTGCTAGATGCTTATCAATTATAATTTCAGAGTTTCACAGTGCCCATCGACGCGGCTCCTTATATCATATATGTATTATATTTCAAATGCTACAAAAAGGAAAACATATGAGAAAGTACACAACAACGAGAAAGTCTCATTAGCTGAGTTAAAAACTCTACATTAATTATCGATTCACGTAAATTAAAATGTTCAAATTTAGCATATCGGTATGATAATGTGCAATAGTTGCATCAAATTTTAATATTTTTCTATGAAACGCATCAAATTTTTAGGTACGGTTACCAGAATTTTTTGAGCAATACTGCTATCAATAAGTTCTGTTACAAGTGTTCATAAAATCGTTGCATTTCAAATTCTTCAGTTAAATTGGTCGCCTCCATTCCCTTTATCCTTTCATTTAATTCATTGATACTCATTTTTTGAGAAATCCCAAATAGTAGCTTTAGCTGAGTTAAATGTTATAGTTCTGCTAAAAATAGTTGGGAAAATAGCAAAGGCAAAGGCATGCCTTGACTTTAAATTTTCTTGTGAGCTTTGATTTGAGCCATTATTGAATTTCCTCATAAAGGAGGTACTTTATAATCTTCCTCAACAGCTTTCCATGTATCAGCAGCATCCAAATAAGCTTTCATTTTTACTAGCCAATACTTGGCAATTTTCTGGTTAGTTTTATTTATAATAACTGAACTTGTGATTAATTTTAAAATAATAATAATTTTTTTAATATATAAAAATTACTAAAGTTTGTGAATATATATTACAAAATCATTTTGATCGGTTTCTGGCAAAGAAAATGCCGGAAAATCTAGCTGGCATGTTCGGTCATCACAAAATGCACATATAGCATTCAGCGTGGCAACATGTCAGCATGACACGTGTCATGTTTGCCACATCAGCTCACACGTGGATAGAAAATAGCATTTGAAATCGCCATTTGTCATGCTGATATGGTGCCACGCTGGATGCTATGTTTACATATTGTGGTGATTGGACATGCGAGCTGAACTTACCAGCGTTTCTCTTGTTTGAAACCGATCAAAGTGATTTTGTTGTATATATTTGCAAATTTCAGTAATTTTTATGAAAAAAAAAATTATTACTGTTGTGAAATTGGTCATAAGTTCAGTGAACATGGGTAAAAATTTTTTTTATTACTGTTGTAAAATTGATCACAAGTTCAGTGAACATGGGTAAAACTAACTCCAGTTTTCTCCATCAAATGCTAGCGGAGCCATGGCTGAGAAGGAATTTTCACCATCCATTTTAGAGTGAGTTTGGTTGCTGTTTAAGTGAGTACTCAATAAAAACAAATAGCCTCACAAGTCTATCATAAGGCCCTTAAGAAACAAGAGCTCTCATACGACGGTTAATTCTAAAAAAATATTAAAGGCAAGAACAATAATTGACTTGGAAAGTTCGCATTTTTTTTGAATTGCAACTTCAAACTAAGTACAAGAACTGCATAACAAATTTGCAAAATAGAAGACTAAATATATGCTAACACAAATGAAAAATAGCAACTAATATAAACCACTATTTTCATGACGAAAAACAAAAATAAACTTCCTAAAAATTCAGACTCCACTTCACCAAATTATTTTCCATATCAGTATTTTTAAAGAAATTATTAGCTAAGTAACAGTAAAAGATTTGATTTTAGAACAGGATGAGTTCTGGTCAACATTTACTTTTTTCATATTCTTTAAATCAATTATTCACCGGTTATGGCATAAAGAACATCTATACCTTGTACATTTTTTCTTGTAATTTTTCATGTCTTGTACTTTTGCCGACCAAAAATATGCAAGTATTGATTTTGATTCAATTCAATCCAATTTTCTGAATCAAAATTTAATTCTTTATCTGTGATTAAAAATTAAACAATAAAAATTATCTGACTAAAGTTTAAAATAACAATTAAAAAAAATCTTTGTTAGTGAAAAGAAGAGGTTATATAAAAAAAATAATTAATAATAATAAAAGAACGAAGAAGGAAACGATGAAAAATTCATAATTTGCCGGTCCAATTAATCGATGAATCCCATGTAGGCATAACATGTTTGCTGCAAAATGATAAAAAATAACCTGACAAGTTTCCGATGGTTATGTCAATGCATGCTCTCTCTGGTGTTGCCTGTTGATGGATGGTATATATTATTATAAACAATCCTTACAATGGCTTAAGTCAAACTAACTGCATAGATGATGAAAACTATATTGATTCATCGTCTAGTGTTAACTCTCATCAGTTTAGCAATAGGATGGCTTGCTTGTGAAGGCCATTCGTATGTTGTGAATTGCAAAGCATCTCACAGAGAAGCTCTTACTGAATTCAGAACCGGACTTGATGATCCAAGGAACCTCCTTGCAGCATGGAAAGGAAGCAATTATCGTCAATGGTGGGGAATTAGCTGCAACAATAGAACATGAGCCGTAATTATCATTCATATCCACAACAATGAGCAATTTCCTGATTATGGACTAGGTGGGGAGATTAAAGCATCACTAGCAAGAATCAAGACCCTGGAATATCTAGACTTGAGTTTTAATGCATTCATCGGTAATAGAATTCCGACATTCTTTCAATCTTTTGCGAAATTGCGATATCTGAACTTAGCATATGCAGGGTTTAGTGGCAAAGTTCCTCAAACTCTTGGAAATATTTCTACTTTGCAGTATCTTGATATTTCCTCTGATGTTTCGAGATTCCCTTTACTCGTTGATGATGTTAAATGGGTGACCGGTCTCGCCTCCCTGGAACGCTTATCATTGAAAAGTGTTAACCTGTCAGTGGTGGGATCAGAATTGGTTGGAGCTCTTAACATGCTTCCCCATTTAAGTCACATCCATCTATCTGCTTGTGAGCTGCAACACCTAACACTGTTTCTTAGCCTTGACAATCTTACTTCACTTTCTGACATAGACCTTCGTTATAACAGTTTCAGATCATTTCAAAGCATTGCAGTCGTTGATCTCAGCTTTAATCTCATGTCAGGAAGCATTCCACTTGGCTTCACAAAGCTGCCAAATCTTCGATTCTTGGATCTTACTGGTAATTTTCTCAATACCAGCATGAACATACTACTCAATAGCTTGAAGAAGGTGGAAGTTATTCGGTTGGGTCACAATCTTTTTCATGGTACGTTACCTACTTCCATTGGCAACATGACATTTCTTACTCATCTTGATTTGGCTGGTAATGACATTAAAGGTGAATTTTCGCGCTCGCTTGGTAAACTTTGTGATAATTGGATTAGGCCTCGGGTCCAGGCCCAGAGCCCAGGCCTCAATCACGGATCCAATGTACGCTATGGCCTAACGACGCCGTTTTTTACAAGTCCGGTTAAAACATAGATTGAAGACTAATTTTCCACTTAGGGAAGACTTCCTATCTAGGTAGGATTCCTCTTCAGGTAGGACTCCCATGGTCACAAGGATTCCTACAGGGAATAGGATGCTTACCCCTATAATAAGCTATGATTATCAAGTATGGGTTCCTGTTGAGCCATTTTTCTTACTCAACTCATCTTTTGTTATTTATTGACTTGATCGTCGAATAGTCCCTTGTCGGAATATCATTATTTGCAGTTTCTTTGAAGTATCAGTCAAGATCAACATATTGAGAATAGTTCGGTATTACCAAGCTGTCATCATTTGGTGCTGTGTGCGTAGAATTTCATTCCAATAAAGCCATGAATTTTGATGATGAGAACACCCAAGCAGCGAATGATAGGAGTAACACAACTCTAAGCCCCCACTTACTAGTTTTTTAGCCCTTAGAGCCCACTGCCCAGGGTATTTTCACTGACCTTTCCATTATAGGACCGAATGTTGAGACACCTGGAATCTCCATACCCGGTCTAACCCCTCAGCTTGCTCAAGTTCTTCTAGCAACTTTTTCACACTTAGCAGCCCAACCGGTGCCCCAATCAATGCCATAAACCACCGGGACCAATACCACCCTAAACCCTAAAAACTCAGACTTTACACTCTAGAGAGAAGACGAAGGGTCCAGAATAACTTTAACCTGAGATGAGCTTAATAGGCTCATTGAAGAAAAAATGCAGCATAAGCAAAATCACAATGTGGTATACTACCAAGAGGATTTTCGATCCCCTTTTTTAGAGCCATACTTTTTACCCACTTTTCAAGCATAAGGCTACCCAACTTACCTAGATATAGTGGAAGCATAGATCCCCAAGCGCATGTAGACCAGTTTTGCCATTCCATGTTAATTTACACTACTAAGGACGCCGCCCTTTGCAAGATTTTTCCATAAACACTGAAAGAGTCTGCCCAGGTCTGATTCAAAAACTTGCCGAACACTCAATAAATAGCTTCAAATAGTTCACAGAGATGTTCGAAGTGAATTTTGTAGCTACCATCCGGCCAACTAGGGCCTCGGTAGACCCATATCAGGTGGTTCAGGAAAGAGGCAAACCCTTACGCAGTTTTGTGGATAGATTTAATATAATCACAATGGACATTCAGAATTTGAATTTAGAGGTTGCAATCAACGCCCTTAGTCAAAATACCAGATGCTAAGACTTTAGCGATTCCTTAAGCAAGAAATCCCTTTATGATTTCACCGAGCTTATGACCAGAGCTCACAAATACATTCGAATGGATAAAGCCAGATGATTGAAGTACAACAAGCAGGAGAAAGATAGTGACAACTCTCGGAGAGCAAGATGAAAGAGAAGGAGCTCATGAAAGGGTGATTCTTTAGCCATGAGAGAGGCAAATAGGGCATATGTGGTTTCGAAAGCCATATTTGGATAATCGAAAGGACGAGCAGTTCATCAAACTAAACACCTCACCAGCGCAAATTCTATAATGGATGAATAAAAACCTAGAGGTACAATGGCCGAAGCCCATAAGAGAGGGCTCGAGTAGGAACCAAGCTTTGTACTGTGTTTTTCACAAAGATAAAGGTCACAAACCCAATGACTACAGACACCTCAAGTGGGAGATCGAATACCAGATTAAGAAGGGTGGACTCAAGTAGTTTATTAAAGGAATTAAAACTAAGGAGAGGCGATCTCCCTCAAGGTAGCCCAACAGAAGGACGGCAGTAGTAGCAAGAAAGCTCAAGAAGGAGTAATTCGTGTGATTGCAGGAGGAAAACATTACGATGTGTTCAACGATTCAAAAAAGAGGAAGGCAAAAGAGGTTTTTTCGCTTGGGTCTAGCCTGTCTACCCCAATGGACATTTAGTTTTCAAAGAAAGATGGGAGATATGTTCGATAGCCACACAATGATGCAATGGTAGTCGAAGTAATAATCAAATACTTTTTGATGTAAAGGATCTTAGTGGACATGGGCAGTGCGGTAAACCTCATCACGATGCAAGCCTACAAAGCCCTAAAAATGCTGAGCCCACTGGAAGAAGTTATGGTACCATTGATTGGTATTTCGGGATAGTCTGTCAAGGTCAAAGGCTCGATCAACTTAAGTTTGCAATTGGGAGATGACTCAATAGTCAGGTCATGTATGAATATGTCCTTATCTTATAATGCAATTTTTGGCCTACCTCTGTTGGCCAAAGTAGATGCTTAAATTTCCATGCAGAAGCTAATTATAAAGATATCGACACCAAAAGGGACAGTTGTACTACGGGGGAACTAGAACGTAGCAAGGGAGACCTATATCACTATACTAAAAGAGGCAAAACAAACCCTCCTAATGGACACAATGGATGTCCCAACCGACACTACTGGAAAGGCCGAACCAGTTGATCTGTTGTAGGAAATAGAGTTATTACCAGGGAAGACAGTAAGGATAGCCTCGAGAAAGCCTAGTTCGAAAATAAAATCTTTGTTGGTAGTACTTGAGACATATGTATATGTATTCACCTGGCAACTATCAGATATCATCGGCATCTCGCCAGATGTTATTTTTCACTCGTTGAGTATACAGCCAGGTTGCAAGCCGATCAAGCAAAAAAAGTGCAATCATGCGCCAGAGCGGCAGATAGCGATAAGTGAAAAGATGAACACTTTGCTAAGTAATGGATTCATAAGGGAAATACTATTCCTGGACTGGCTCCAATGTGGTTCTAGTAAAGAAGGCTAATGGGAAGTGAAAAATGTGTGTAGGCTTCACTGATCTGAACAAGGCATGCCGACAGTTATCCCCTGCCAAACATAGATATGATGGTGGTCTCAATGGTTAAATTCGAGGAGTATGCCTTTCTGGATGCTTCGACAGGCTATCATCAGATCCTAATAAACCTAGAAGATAAGGAAAAAACAACATTCATCACCCAAGGGCAATATACTCTACACTCTGATGCCCTTTGGATCGAAGAATGCAGAAGCCATGTACCAGAGACTGATTAACAAGCTATTCACTGGACAGATAGGTCAAAATATGGAAGTGTATGTAGATGACATGATAGTCAAGAGTAGGACTTTGGGTGACTTACCCAAAGAACTTGAGGAGATGTTCTCTACCCTTAGAAAGTTTGCCCTTAAACTAAATTCTGAGAAATGTGTGTTTGGAGTCCGGTGGTAAGTTCCTTTGTTTTGTGATCTCAAAAAGAGGAATTGAAACTAACCCAGCGAAAATTAAAGCCATTGTAAAAATGGAGCCACCGAGATCGATCAGGGATATGCAGATATTAAACAAAAAGATTACAGTGCTCGAAAGGTTTATTTTATATTCGGTGAGGTGGTGCCTCCTTTTTTATAGGTCCTTGAAGAACCTAAAAAAATTTTAGTGGAGTTTGAAATATCAACCGCTTTTGAAGCACTTAAGGAGTTCCTAAGTTCTCCCCTATTGCTCAGTCGGCTACAACTAGAGGACAACCTATTTATATATTTGTCAGTTTCAAAAGGGGGCAGTAGGATCAGTCATGATCAGGGAAGAAAACACTCAGTAGTTTCCCATATATTACACTAGTAAAGTTCTTCATCCAATCCTCGAACAGTTAGCCCTAGCCTTTGTCAATTCTACAGTAAAACTCTGCCCTTATTTTTAAGCATATACAGTGGTGGTCTGAACCAATACTCTATTGAAAAAGGTTAATGTAAAATTCAGAGGTATCGGGGAGGGTAACTAAATAGGCAGCTCGCCTTGGAGAATTTGATGTCTGGGATGAGCCTCGTTCGACAATAAAAGCTCAAATACTGGCGAATTTCATCACAGAACTCTGTGTTATCCCAACCGAGCCGGATAAAATGGCATGGAAGTTATATATTAATGGAGTGGCATCATTCGAATGGGCGAGCGTAGGAGTCATATTATCTAGCCCAAGAAGGGTATTCATAAGGGGCTTGGCTAGAATATCTTTTCTAGTATCGAACAAATGTGGCAGAATATGAGGCACTATGCTTTGGGCTAGAGCTCGCTCTCAAGGTAAAACCTGACTCTTTACTTATCCACTCTGATTCACAGTTAGTTGTCAGCCATTTGACAGGAAAGTTTGAAGCTAAAGAACAAATGATGATGAAATACCGAGACTTGGTATCAGCTCTACTAGCTTAACTAGAAAATGGCAGAAGCTCATGGACAATCGAACAAATATGTACCTCAGAAGGAAAATAGGGAGGCTGACTCGTTGGCCAAACAGTTATCCTTGAACAACATAGTAAAGTTAGAAGAAGTGGTATGGGCTGTTATCACTCAACCCTCTTACGAAACCTTTTCAGTTCAAATGAATGAATAGATGGATGGATGGAAATTGTCGATCTATCAATTCCTAGAGACAGACATCCTCCCAGAAAATCAGGTAGAAGAAAAGAAATTGGTTCGGTGATCCGATCTTTATTCCATTTTGGATGGAAAATTGTACCAGATATCGTATTCTCATCCCCAGTTGCTGTGTCTGAGTACGGATAAGGACAACTATATGCTCAGAGAAATACATGAAGGGATCTGTGGGGCACATGAAGGAGCTTAAACAATAGCTCGAAAAGCCCTCCTGCAGGGGTACTATTGGCCAAACATGAAAAAGATGGTAAAGAGTTGGTGAGGAAGTGTGATAAATGTCAACGGATCGAAAATATAATTCATCAACAGTCAGTGTAGTAGACCCTGATATACATTCCTTGGCTTTTTACATGATGAGGAATAGATATATTGAGACCATTTCCACTGGCAACAAGACAATGAAAGTTCTTGGTAGTGGCGGTGGATCACTTTACTAAAGTCGAACCATTGGCAACCATTACTCCGATGAACATAATGAAATTTGCTCAAAAATCAATAATAACCAGGTTTGGGATCCCACACACTTTTATTACTGATAATGGCAAATAGTTTGATTGTTAATATTTTAGGAATTTTTGGAAAGAGCTGCTCCCTCTAGCTTCAATTCATCAGTCTTTCTCTATTTTTTCCCTTTTTACTCATGCCATCTTCTTTCTCTAAAGTAACCCATAGATTGCATATAAATCTTGCCATCAAATGCAATCCACATTTAACTCAACAATTTTAACTATTTAACTTATCAAATCTCTAGCTTAAAACAAAATACTTAACTTTAACATTTTTTCTCCAATTTTGTTCTAAATTGTAAATCTATATCTCTTCACTTTTCGTAACCGTCCCATCACCAAAATAACAACTAATGGTGAAATGAGGCTTACTTGGTGATTAGAAGGGAGAAATAACAAGCAATGAGGCAGGATTAATGGAGGACTGAAGCAAGAGAATGGCAGCAATGGGGCAAATAGCGGCTAACGCGTAAGGGAAAGAGGATGAGGTGGCAACGGCATCGGAAGGTAGTTTCGATGGCAGAAGATGGCGGCCAACAAGGTAATGGGCGGACGTGATCGGAAAGGAAAGAGGGAAAAAGAGAAGGAGGGAAAGAATTTAAGTCCTCAGGAAACATATATAATTAATGAAAAATCTAATTGAAAAGTCCATCTTCATTCCTTTCTATGAAAACAGAAGAGAAATGAGAGGTCAATTTAAAATTCTATAAAAAATGTTTTATATATGATATTCAACTATGCAAAATAATACAATTCCAATTTAGACGAGTAATTCAAAAAATCAGTCCATTTATATGTAATGAAATTAAAAATTAAGCAGATTATAGGGAAAAAATTATTTCAAAACAAAGTTTTTTGAATTCTTGAGTTCATAAATAAAAAATTTTAGAAAATTAAATATAATATAAAAATAATTCAGTTATTTGATTGTAGCATTAAATTTCTGAAGAAATAATAGTATAAATATAAAAATCACCATTTCACTCATTCATCCATACACTTACCTAAACTCATCGTTTTATTTATTAGTTAGTTAGTTAGAGTTGTTTTTTTGTCTTCATTAGCTGGAAAGTTTGTATATAAATAGATGCTCTATTTCTTCATTTGCATAGTTACTATACAGAGGTATTTTTCATCTCTATTTCTTCATTTGTGTAGTTACTATACAGAGGTATTTTTTATTTCGTCTTGCTCTTGTTTTCTCTTGACAGCTAAGCTTTAATGGAAGCTTAGGGTTTGAACATGGTATCAGAGCCATTTTGGTTCTCTATATCATAGAAGCTTGTATTTCTTTTATTCTCACCATTGGAGTTTATTGTAATTCCAATTTGTGTTTCTTGATCAAATGTTTTTTTTTGAGATCTAGTTTCTTGAACGATAGATTTTAGATCTGAAGTTTCTTGAATGGCAACTACTGGAGATGATGCTGAGTCTATAGATACAAAAGAAGAGAATTCGAAGATTTGTACCACAAGCTCCAAGGATTTATACAGAAGATGATCCATTATAGCTACATAGTTCAGATCACCATGGGATCGTTTTGGTAACTAATCTTCTTACTATTAATAACTATATGAGTTGGAGTGTTTCTGTGATCAAATCATTAGAAGAAAAGGATAAGCTGGGCTTTATTGATGGCTCGGTTAAATCACCTGATAATGCACAAGAATACAAGGGCTGGAGAAAAGTGGATTGTATGATCAAACAATGGATCTTGAATTCCATTAGTAAAGAAATAACAGAAACCTTCATTTATAGTCCTACTTCCAAGATTATGTGGGATTTATTGGAGGAACGATTTGGAGATAGTAACAATACGCCTCAAATTTGTCAGATCTAGAGAGAAATAACCTCCATTGAACAGGGAAATAGTTCTTTCACAGTTTACTATAGTAAACTACATAAGTGATGAGATGAGATTTCAAGGTTGCAGCCTATTTCGATTTGTTCTTGCAATGGTTGTAGCTGTCAATTGAGTAAGAAACTTGAAGAGATTGATACAAGGAATAAATTTGTTTAGTTTTTGATGAGATTGAATCTAAGCTTTGACAATATTAGGAGTAAGATCTTGGCATTTGATCCTTTACCAAATATTAACAAAGTGTATACTATGGTGCTTCTTATAGAGAGACAAAAAGAGATCAATATGCTGCGTGATAATGTAGATGTTAATGCCATGTTGGCTAAAAACTCTGGATCAGACAAGCAAACTAGAGAAGAGGACATTTTAAGAAGAAAGAGGATAAATTTTGTGATTTTTGCTAGGCAGAGGGCCATAAGAAGGATAGCTATTTTAAGTTGCATGGTTATCCAGAGTGGTATAAATAACTAAAGTAGAAGAAAGGAAATGGAAAAGGAGAAGGCAAAGGCAAACAAGCATATATGGTTGAAACTCTACCGGATTATGATGAAGATGAATTGAAGAATAATAATATGCAAGGCTTGACAGAGCTAATCCAACAAGAAATTGCCAAAATTCTAAAGGGGAGGCAAATGGATTCTCAGCAAACAAACTTTGCTCAAGTGGAGTACGCAAGTATGTCATTGGAAAATATTACATCTAACAAATTGAGATGCTAGATGATTAACTCTGGTGCCTCCACCCATATTTGCTCAAATAAATATCTTTTTCAAACACTAGTTCTTATTGATAAGCATACTAAAGTTCACTTGCCTAATGGTGTTGTTAATTATGTGAAATATAAAGGCATTGTGACTTTAAACTCTTTTTTAACCCTGTCAAACGTCCTTTACATTCCCACTTTTCACCATAACTTGTTGTCTATACATAAACTATCCAAATCTTCTTCACTTTTATTCAAATTTTATCCAAATTCTTGTCTGTTACAGGAATTGAAGAGTGAGAAGATCCTAGCCATGGGACATGTTACAGGCAACCTTTATATTCTAAATGCTAGCTCTTTCTTTAAAATTTCCCCTTGTACTCTCAAACATTCTCTTTCATTTCCCTCTAAACCCTCTGAATGTGCTTGTCCTATAAATAATGCATCTGTAACTAGTAGATAGATTTGGCACAAGAGATTGGGTCATCCATCTCCTTTTGTAATGAAGCAATTATCCATTTTAATGGAAATACAACTAATTTTAATAAGATTGCAGATATGTGTGATGTTTGTCCCATGGCAAAGCAGACGCGGTTATAGTATCCTGTAAAGTCACTCTAGAGTAGTAGCTAAATTTGAGATTATGCATGCTAAAGTATGGGGACCTTATGCTCATACTTTTATATCAGGGGGATATTATTTCTTAACTCTTATCGATGATTTTAGTAGGTGTACTTGGACATATCTAATGGCACAAAAATCTCAAACAACTACAATTTTGTCATTATTTCTAAAAATGATAAAGAACCAGTTTGTAGCAACTCTTAAGATCCTTCGGTCAGATAATGGAGGAGAATTTATCAGTTTTTCATGTCAAGCATTGTTACAAGAGAATAGAGTTATTCATTAGAAGAGTTTCCCATATACTCCTCAGTAAAATGGGGTAGTTGAGCGCAAGCATAGACATCTGTTACAAGTGGCAATAGCTTTACTTCATCAAGCCTCTTTGCCAAAAGTTTTTTGGGTTATGCCATTTTACATGGCACGACTTTGATCAATTTATTGCCATTTTCTGTCCTTGGTTGGAAAAGCCCTTATCAGATGTTGATTCAAAAAGAACCCTCTCTGGAACACCTTAAAACATTTGGGTGTTTATGTTATTGTACTGACAATAGGCCAAACAAGGATAAGTTTGAATCCCAAGCCATTAAAGGTGTGTATATTAGAGTTTGTCCTAGTAAAAAAGCTTGTAAGGTGTATGATTTGAAGAATAAAAGGTGCTTTGTTACTAGAGATTTAGTTTTTTATGAAGAGATTTTTCCTTTTCAACAGAAGTATATAGAAAATACATCTTCACAACAACCAGTTTCTATTGTACCTGTTGTTTTAGACGATTACTCTATTACTACTGTTACTGAATTCGAGATTTTTACTTCTCATTTGGGTGATCAATCTGCTTCTCCTGATGCTCCAGTTATTTCTTCAAGTTCTTGTAGTCCAGTTGCAATTCCTGTTCCCGTCTTGCCTAGGAGAAGCATGATGCAAACTAAACCTCCAGCTTGGCTTGATGATTTTCAAACCAATTCTGTTCATGAACAGGCTGGTGATATTGTTAAAGTTATCAAGCCCACATCATACACTCCATCCACTTTTCCTTTTGTCTACTCTAGCCATTTTTTGAATGATTATATATGCTTTTTTACAAATCTATCAAAACTCACAGAACCCAAGTATTATGCAGATGCTAAAGGGCATATACAGTGGGCACGTGCTATGGCTGATGAAATAGCAGCCTTCGAAAAAAATCAAACTTGGGTCATTACTGATTTACTATAAGGAAAAAAGGCAATTGGTTCAAAATGGGTGTGTAAAATTAAGCTTAAACCTGATGGTTCTATTGACAGGTATAAAGCCAGGTTGGTGGCAAAAGGGTACAATCAAGTTGAGGGGCTTGATTACACTGATAGTTTCTTTCTTGTTGCTCAGGTGGTCACTGTCAGAGTTTTCCTCGCTATGGTAGCCGCTAAAAATTAGGCATTGCATCAGTTGGACATTAATAATGCATTTTTGCATGGTACTATTGATAAGGAAGTATATATGTCTCCACCTGATGGTTATTACAGGGCTCAACTTCGTCAAGTCTGTAGATTAAAGCGGTTTTTTATGGCTTGAAATAAGCCTCGAGACAGTGGCATGTTGAGTTGACAAATCAACTTCTATCTCATGGTTTTAAGCAGTCTTCTAATGATCACTATTTGTTTACTTTACAGCTTATTGATGCTTTTATGGCCATCTTAGTCTATGTTGATGATATGTTTCTTGCTAGTAATTCAGAAACAAAGATTTTAAAGGTCAAAAGGTTTTTGGATGCTAAATTTACAATTAATGATCTTGGATTTGCAAAGTATTTTTTGGGGTTGGAGATTGTGAGATTTGAGGAGGGATTGTATGTGAATCAAAGGAAGTATGCTTTGGATTTAATTCAAGAGGTAGGTTTTTTATGAGCTAAACCTGTGTCTACTCCTTTTTAGAAAGGTATAAAATTAACTTCCAATTCTGATTCTAGATCTCTATTGGATGATGCTCAGAAATATCGAAGATTGGTGGGGAAATTATTATATCTTGGCTTTACTAGGCCAGATATCACATTTACTGTGCATCAGCTAATTCAGTTTATTTATGCTCCAAGAACTTTGCATTGGTAATGTGCTATGCATTTGCTGAAATATGTGAAGAATAGTCCTTTGTTGGGCTTATTTTTTCTGCTCATAGTTCTTTTACTTTATCAGCTTATTGTGATGCTGATTTGGGTGTTTTCTTTGACACTAAAAGATCAATTACTGGTTTTTGTGTGTATCTTGGTTCCTCCTTGATTTCTTGGAAAATCAAGAAGCAGTAAACAGTTTTGAGATCTTTTGCTGAAGCGGAGTATAGAAGTATAGTGATGATGGTTTGTGAGATTCAATGGCTTAGTTATCTCTTTCATGATCTTGCTCTTCCATTACAGCTTCCTATTTCTTTAAGGTGTGATAATAAAGCAGCACTTCACATAGCTGCTAACCCAGTATTCCATGAAAGAACAAAATACATTGATATAGAATGCCATGTTGTTCGTGAAAAAATGAAAGAAGGATTTATTGAAACCTCCTATTTGGCCTCGTCATTACAAGTTGTGGATATCTTCACCAAAGCCTTGAATGCTCCTCTGTTCCACAAGTTATGCAGTAAGTTGGGCTTAGTTGATTTCCACCATGCTCTAACTTGAGGGGTGGGGGGCTGAAGAAATAATAATATAAATATAAAACTCATCGTTTCTGTAGCACCCTTATACTATAATCCATACATATCACTTTATCTATCTCATTACACATGTTTTACTGTGCAATATAAACATATACCAACTATATAGAGAACATATATTCATACTTAATCCATAAGAGTGCTATACTATTAAGACTTTACAATATACATTAGAGTCTCTTTACAATATATAACAACTGATTAACATATTTACATATAATATTTCCAATATCTAAAAAAAAACTTCATTATATACGAAGATTCCAAAATAAAATTCTACACTAATCTCTCTCGTTGACTTGAGTTGGTCATCCTGTTGCAAATATCACTTCAACAACCTACATGGATGAAACACTCGTGCTAAGCTATAAATCTTAGTGGGGAACTAAAATCATGATAAACGACCACTCACAGTGATCGTCAACAAGCACATATCATGTCTCAATTATAACAAAGCTTTGTTTCAAGAAATGAATAAAAATCCACTAGTTAAATCATATTACGGAAATCATAAAGTTCAATGATAAAAATTACATTGATACTTTAATCACCATATATAATCATGTAAGCTCCAATGTCCCATGGCTTTAAATTCAACTAATTATCACGTGATTAGTTTTTGAATTGATACTAAATGGTAAAAGCATAACTATCTATTATCTTTTCATCTATTCTTGTATGTCTTTGATATATACACATTAGAATTAAATAGCAAATCAACACTTCAAAATACCATAAGATCTTTATATTACTACAAGCTTACTTTATATTACATAAGTTACAAAAACAAGCCTATCAATTAAGCATAACAATTATACATCATTGCCAAACTATTCTTATATACCAAGGTTATGGATTTTAGATTTGCATACATTGCACCGTAAATAACAAATACACATTCATTAAATGTGTACATACAAACAATGTGAACACATAATTATAATCATAAGAAAAATATTTCAAAAACAATGGTTGTTACTATCTAACTCTTATAATCTTTAATATACAATATACTTATGCAATTATAAAATTGTTGCGTCCATTAGATATTATAATACTCTTTAACCTAATAAAAGTTCCTTCATAAATCATGTATTGGCATACATATAGAAATAAGGTTTATGATCACAAAGGATATATATATATATATATATATATATCAAAGTAATAATATAATGCAAATTCATCATTTAACAATTAGCATGTATTTTTGATACTAGCAGTATTGCTTATATATATTTACTATTGGGCATTCTTATAGATGCGGGTTTTGTATGCAATAAAAGGAATTTTATATGTAGAATAGTATGAAGTCAATTAAGAACTTTCATGCCTTATTAAACTTTTCTTAACCTTTGATAATAAAGCTTGCACTATTCTAAAAAGGTGAATAATGGATTATATGGTAGAACCCGAAGGTACAAAACTGTTGATTATAACAGTGGCACCTGAAGGTACAAATAAGATACCCGGAGGTATTAAACGATGATCCCTTGTAGGGATAAAACTGTAAGATAAATCCTGCTAATGAATTATAGATAATTAAATCTATTTTATCCAAAATTTTGAATCACCTCAATCCGAGATCTACAACTCTGGATATAGGCAAAAAAAGCAGCCTGGTTCACAAGAACCACACCCGGTTTTTCCTCAACATTCAAAAACACGATTTTTTTCCTATTTAAATCTCTCATTAACCCTAAACAAACTAATAAATTACCATTAAAATTAAGTAATCCAAGCATAAAGATTTATATCCACACACATGCATGATGAATAAGTTCCCAAACCTGTTTTGAAATTCCAACTCTCTTCAAAATCTTCTTTCACTCTTCTTATTTGCTTAAACCCTTGAAAGCATCTTTAAATCCAGCCTTCATTCTTTGCATAAGATAGAAATATGAAGATGTTATTTGAGTGAAAGGGGCCGGATTCTATGGTAGAGAAGGAGAAGTTTCAATCTTTTTATGAGAAAGAGAGAAAGAAAATTCTTTAAGAGAAAGAGAGAGAAGTGGGTAATTTGCTTTCTATTTAATTTTTTTCCCTCAAAGTGACATCCCTCTCTCCTTCTACTCATAATTCCCTCTATAATTTGCATAAATTCATATTTTATAATGGAAAGTTGGCATTTATTTTTCTATTTTTTTAAAAAAATTAATATAATTTTATTTTTTAACAAAAGATAAAATATTTAGATTTTATCATTTATTTAATTTTCTATTTAAATGGATTTGAATTGTCCCATTTTAATTTTTATAATTTAATTAAAAAGATTATGTAATTATTATTGAATTAAAATCTGAGAGGGGACACTGAAAATAAATTAAGGGATTCCTAGTATATATATATTATCAACAAAAAATCTGAATTTGAGGGTGTGCATGTGCATCCTTTTAAGTAAATTCGCCACTGGTTGTGGTGATAATGGCATTATATTCTGGCTGTAAACCATGAATAATGATCCTCTTTATTCTAATCTCTGTAATTGTATTTTGAGAATCTAATTTTGAAATTTCTTCACAAAGCGATTTAACTTTCGTAAAATATTCGCTTACCAACATATTTATTGCGAGACTAATAATATCTCATTTTCTAATCGTTGAAGCTTTGCGACATTTGCCCTGGTGAAAAGTGTTGCTAGACTATCCCAAGCCTCCTTCAATGTTTTTGCATCCTTGACACGATATAGCAGATCATCCTCAATTGTCACCGATAGTACGCACATAACTTTGCCGGCTTTAATCTTTCATTTATTTAACTCTTTTGAGTCCGTGGGTGGTGTGGTATTATCGTTGCAAAAAATACTTTATAAATCTTGTCCAAGCAAGTAATATTGCATTCGTAAGCTCCAATTATTATAACTAGAGCTATTAAGCTTTTCAATTGTACTTGTTGTACCCGCAATATCTATCATTATAACTTGGTGATGCCCAGCACTTAACCAAGTTAATTTGGTCTTAGACCAACTAGATTTACAGTCCTTAATAGTAAATATGTAAAATTTTTACGGTATCAATTTTTGGCAAAAGCTTCTCGTACTTTATCAAACAAGTTTGGTCCTCACTAATAAGCTCCACGGTCCAAGATTGTGCACAAACAATGCCTTTGCTTTTTGACATACCACTACAATTTCAAATCGCTAATAATTCAATCCCTCGATCCTTTATCCACATAACTTCTTGATCCTTGACCGACTTGGTTCTGATACCACTTGTTAAATTAAATTTGAACAAGTAGAGAATTAAATTTAAATAGTAAAAATTTTATTATATTAATTTAAATTTTTTACAACTCACAAATACGCTTTAATTTAATTCACACAACTCATAAACAAAATTTACTCTTACCTATAACTTGCTCACACATACACACTTTGCTTTCTCTCACACACACTCCATGTTACCCACACATACACAACCTGCTCTTATTGGTTGCACACCTTATTTCCACACACTCACATGTAAGGAGCTTGACTCCTTTTATAATTACATTAAGTCGGTTATTACCAACTTTGAATTGTTTCTACAACTATCTATAACTTTCTATTATTATTATTATTATTATTATTATTATTATTATTATTATTATTATTATAAAATAGTGAATACAACTGCGAATACAGCTGTGAATACAACTAGATTATAGGTACATTTTTACTTTTCTCGTTGTATAAATAGATAGTATAAACTAAGTATTAATCAATTGAATACAAATAAATTATATTCCCATTGTATTTTCTCACATGGTATCAGAGACTTGGGCTCTTTTTTGGGTTCTCTGGGTTTTTTGGGTTATCTATTCTTCAGTAACGAATCTGCCTTTTCTTAGGTCACTAGTTTTGATGACCGATTTGCCTTACCACCTATGTCAGAGGGAGCACAATTTGATTTTTGACCGTCTCCTAAAATTTAATGAATAGATGACCGGCGATTCAGCTACACATACCTCCATAAGGATCTGACTCCGTCTTTATGCACCGACACATGGGAGAGCATCCAATGTCTGATAGTCCTTTGATTTTAGATCCGGCATCGCTTGGTTATCCCCAATTAGATCTTTAAGTCAGTTTCTTCATCTGGTTACTTTTGAAGGTGCTTCCTTCTTTAGGTGGTGTTTGCTTCCTTCTACTCTCCATAGTTTTGGGACTATTAACGCACGATACTATTGGAAGCCACAGGAAGTTAAGAGCAAAACTAACCATAAAGAAGTGAAGTTGGTATTTTGCAAGCTTTTAGAGGTCAGAATTGACTTGACCAAGAAACCTGAGGCAACAAGTTACTCCACACATAGAGGATGGTACCAAGTGGTCCAAATCACCAAAGCCTGGAGTGAAAGTGTGGCATTATAAGGCTTAACCACTGTATTAGAGACCTTTAGGTCTGTTAGCTTGTTTGAGGAGCAGTTGCAATTTTCAGTGGGTTTGTTACTAGCTTGTGGTTATTTGTTAAAACTTTCAGTGTGTAGTAGAGCATGAAAGCTTCTATCTATTTTCGGTGAAATTTTCTGGAGTCGTCTTATTGTCTTCAACAAAATTTCAGAGTTACTATATTCGAGTTGGCTTTGTTTGGAGAGAGTTTTATACTTGTTCTCCATTTTGTTTTGAAGCCTATATCGCGGGTTATTTGTGGACTTCATTTAGAAATATTTTTTCACTTAATCTTCATTTCGAGTTGAAGCCTATGTCATGGGTTATTTGTACGCTTCGTTTAAAGAGAGTTTTGCATTTGATCTCCATTCTGTGTTGAAGCCTATGTCATGGGTTATCTGTAGGCTTGGTTTTAAGAGAGTTTCATACTTGTTCTCTATTTTATTTTGAAGCTTATGTTACAAGAGAGATTCCCAGTATGAGCAATTGCTGAGGGAGAGTTTTTGAATAGAATAAATTTATAACAAGATGGGCATGATTAATATCTGTTAAAAATAATGGCTGCAAATTAATAAGCACCACATTATTGACTAATTCTTATCAACATTAATGGTTATGTGGTGGGCCACCATCCATGCATGCATGAACACAATCTTCATATAGATACTCATGCAAATTTATTAGATTTTTTTATAAATTTTGTTTGCTCATTTACCTATAAATACTAAGGCAGTATTTGCTTCAAGTGCAGCGAAGAGAAATGAAGATCTCATTCTCTTTTTCTTTTGTGTGTTATACAATACTTGAGAATTCCTTTTAGGAATTTTGTAATATTTCTTGTATTGTATATTTGTGAGATTATTGAGTGTAAATGGAATTTGGGTTGAGAGTTACACCAATTTGTATTTGCCATCCTTTTTGTTAGTAAACTACTTCTCTAGATTTTGCCTGTGGATGTAGGCATGATCGTCGAACCACATAAATATTTATGTCTCTTTGTTTCTCATTATTTTGTCATAGTTTGAGGGACCCAACAACTAGGGTTGTGCATCAGTCGGGTTTAAGTGAACCTGAATTGAACCCAATTAACTCGAAACCCAAACTTTTTCTTTTCTTTTCACTTGACCCTACTTTAATTAATTGTTGAGCCCCTATTTGATTAACTTAACATTTTTCAGGCCCCAATCCCTTTAACCCAATTTACTCGAAGTTAGAAAGTAATGCACAAATTTAATTGTTTGGTTTCTTTTTCTTTTATATATTGAATCAAAACACTAATTAAATAAGCTTCTTTTCCTGTGTCCAGTATGCCTTTCTTGAATAAAAGCAACATATAAAAGCATATGAACGTTCTAATCACAATAAAAAATATCTATTTACTTCTCATAACCTAAGCATATAAAATTAATTCAAGTTTAATTCAAAAGAATTTAACAAGGGCAGAAGAAATCAGTAGACCGAATCACAATACATAAAAGAAGCGTAATACAAGTATTGGATCCAAAAACTAAAGCAAATAAACTCTCATTTGAGAAGTGACTAAGATCGAATCAAGATCTAGTCAAACAAGTTCATAAAAGCTAAAAATGACAACAAAGCAACACTATCCAAATGCCACATACATAAAAATTATCAAAGTAGCAAATACAGAGAAGACAACAAAGCAAAACTATCAAAATGCCAAATCTAATTCAACATAAAATAAAAAAATGAAAGTTGTTTACAATAGAAAGTAGTTTACATCTTTATCTCCTCTTTCATCATCAAAATAGTAGATTTGGATTTGGATTAAGAACACAACAAAATAGTATATCTGGATCTACTATTTGACTATCAAAGTTCGGCGATGGCAAAATTGCCTCCATCTCATTGTCATTAAGATTTTGGTAATGGCAAATTAAAAGGATACAGAGAGA
This sequence comes from Excoecaria agallocha, assembly GCA_037975025.1. Classification (NCBI taxonomy): domain Eukaryota; kingdom Viridiplantae; phylum Streptophyta; class Magnoliopsida; order Malpighiales; family Euphorbiaceae; genus Excoecaria; species Excoecaria agallocha. The sequence continues at coordinate 51,667,884 of CM075815.1, forward strand.
CAAAGAGAAAGAGAGCCAACTATAGAAGAAAAAGGGAGATAGATGTGGAAGAGAAAGAGAGAGAGAAGCAGATGGAGAGATTGAGAGAGGTAGAAGCAAGAGAAGGGCTAAAATATAAAACGAAAAAAAAACCACCTTATATATGTAATTTTTGGTCGGATCGAGTTATGTAAGGTTTTAACCCAACCCAACTCAAATTTGAACTTGAAGAATACCAAATCTCATCACTCGAATTGATCTTAACAATTGTCAGGCCCTTACCTAAATACCTTGGTTCGAGTCGGGTTTTTTGGGTCAATTTGGGTTTTGTACACCCCTACCCATAATAGAATGGTGTAGTTGAGCGCATGAATGAAACTGGCTGCATGCTATCTAATTTAGGCTTATCAAAAGATTTTTGGGTAGAGACAGCTTCTACAGCTTGCTATTTGGTGAATTGTTCTCCGTTTACATCTATTAATTGTAAGACTCCTGAAGAATTATGGTTTGAAAAACCTGCTAATTACTCTGACTTAAAGATATTTGGTTGCCCAGTCTATGTTCATGTTAATGATGGTAAATTGGAGCCTAGATCTAAAAAAAGGCATTTTTATCAGCTATTCTCATGGTGTAAAGGGATATAAAGTTTGGCTCTCTGATCCCAAAATAGCCAAAGTTGTAATAAGAAGGAATGTTGTATTTGATGAGTCTACTATGCTTTACCCAAAAGATGACAAGTCTAGCTCTTCTGACACTGGTGTGAAGAATTCTAAAAGGCCTATAAAAGTTGAAGTGGATAATTTACCTTTAGATGATACTTCTCAGCATGACCAAGTTCATTTGCCTGCTCATATGGAGATCCCATAAGAAGAGCATTTTATTGTTACATATAGGTCGAGAAGGGAGAGAAAAATACCTCAAAGATTAGTTGATACAGATTATGTTGCATATACTCTTGTAGTGACATAAGAAATTGATGATATTGGTGAACCTTACTCATATTCAGAAGCTATTTCTTGTGATGATTCAGCTAAGTGGCTAATCACTATACAGGAAGAGGTGAAGTCTCTCTATAAGAACAAACTTGGGATTTAGTTAATGTAATACCCCTCAGTATACCCTAGTAGAATTATCACTAATTAATTATTAGTGTCCATTTTTAATTATGAATAAATACATATAGAAGGACCTAATTAAAAAGCTAAAGGGTAAGTTTTGGGGTAGAATTAGAAATAAAGGAAAGTTAAAGGACCAATTAGCAACTTTTGTGTTTAAGGGACATTTGGACCAATCAAATGAGTTAGGGAGGGGGATATTTTGATGAAGAGGTGGCCGGCCAACCCTTGGCCTTTAGTCTTCATCTTCATCCTCTCAAACCCTAAATCTCTCTCTCTCTCTCATTTTCTCTCTCTAGAGTTCTTGGAATTTTGATAAAAAGGAACAAAGATTTACTTGGACTTTGGGGTTAAGGTAATTATGTTTCTTCTTTGATGTATATGGTCCATGGAATAGCTTGATGGATTTTCATAAAAGTATCTTATGTTTATAGAAGGAGAATCAAGCAAGAGAAAAGGGAAGGAAACTCTTCAAAGTTGAAGAAGAAGGAGCTTAAACAAGGTATGGGAACTTAGGTTTTGTATGTGTATATTTTATGATTTGTCATGAGAGAGATCTTGAGTGCCTCTCTCATGTGTTTTATGGATGATTTCAAGCTTAGAAGGGTTTAGAGTTGAAAATATATAAGTTTTGGTTGAAAACATGAAAATCTGTTTTAAAAATCATTTGACTAGTCTGTACACTTTTGCTCATATCTTGAGCTATAGTTGTCCAAATGATGAAATTCTAGTTGGTATAGAAACTAGACTTGTATACCTTAATTTTGTTAAAAGAGACCAAAATCTGGTTTTCACTGCATAATAGTGAAAATCGGTATTGAAATCTGATTGTGGTTGTGATTTTGCCTTCATGAATAGTCTGTGGTTTTTCTTGAATATCTAAAGATTTATAGGTTCTATTGAAATGATTTTTGATGTTTTGAAAACTAGAAACATAGGCCTACAACTTTGTTGAAGGTCATTTTGGCTGAAATTGTTGTTTTATAGGTCAAAAATGGTATAGAACTCGAGATTGGAAATCAATCTCGAGGTGGTTTAGGGCTTACGGTTACCATGAATATCATAGTAACTGTGAGGTGCCTAAATCTTCAGTCCAGACCAAAAGTATGCCCTAGCTCATAGTTACTAAGATTTCATAGTAATCGTGACCCATCCTCGTAGCATTACTTCACGGTTACTACCCTAGGCTCAGTAACCATGAGGTAGTGAACTTTTGGTCCAGAAGCAAACTCTATGCCATGTCATGGTTACTAAGAAATTCATAGTAACCATGACCCGAGTTCATAATCCTACTTCACGGTTACTACTCTAATGTTAGTAATCGTGAGGTAGTTCATTTTTAGTCCAGAACCAAAAGGCCTCATAGCTCACGGTTACTAAGAATTTAGTAGTAACCGTGACCCATATCGCAAGTCTGGGCTCACGGTTATCAGGAATTGTTAGTAACCGTGACCTTACCCTGTATTTTGACAATTGTATTTCTTTATTTCCCTTTGAGGTATACACTTGTCTAATCCCTTCCTAAGCTTATAAATCATCCTAAATTGTAAGTTTACAGTAAGGAATCTCTTTAATTGAAAAAATTGTTTAATAATTGAAAGGTGAGTCTTGTTACCCTAAAATAGAATATGCATGAGTTACTTCTCTGTAATGACAGTATATGATTATTCTTATACTATGAGATAGCAACGTATGATATTAAAGTACTTTGCATTCATTAATGCTATAGTGGAATATGTTGATACAATTTCACAAGATATGAAATATGAAATGTTATGCCTGCACATAAAGACTTGGTTGTGGATAGATAGGCATGCCTATAGGGTTATAGTTGCAGCTGCTATAGTTTGACTCTTATGAGTCCACATTTTGTCTCTACATGAGACCATAGTTCTAACCCAATGGGTTTACAGATTTAATACCTTTGGGTATTCACAGATTTGATATCTTATGGTATCCACCGCACTCGTAATCCACTCTCACAGGAAATTGAGCTGGCAAATTAATAAAATGAATGAAATGCATATACAGTTACAATCTTACATGATATGATCTAATGAATTAATTGTTCCTTTCAATATTATATTTGATTTCTTTTACCTTGTTATTTAAATATGCCATTTATTTTATACTATTGTTGCATGCTTGCTGATAACTACTGTGAGTGGTTATTAATATATAATAGTTTGCTCCCCACTAAACTTTATAGCTTAGCATGGGTGTTTATCGGTGTAGGTTCGCAGGATATAACTTTTGTCCAGGGACAAAGCCAACAATCTCCCACGCCGACATCAGAATAGAAGTAGCATTTTGATGTATGAAATAAATTTTGCATCTCTTTTGGTTACATCCGATATATTTGTATTTTAAAGGCATGTAATTATTAAATTATGTAAAGAATGACCAACAGTATGTGAAAGTATCACCCTCAATCAAACATGACTAGTATAGTATGAATGTATGTATGCTCATATATGCATCGGCAACAAATAACCCACAGGACTTGCAGGATTAAAGAATGTAATTAGTAACAGTAAATAGGATTATCTAGTATAGTCATTATAGTCAAGCTGCCAAAAGACAAAAATATATTTGGTTGCAAATGGGTCTTTAAGAAGAAAGATGGCATTCCAGGTGTTGAAGATGCAAAGTATAAGGCATGGTTGGTTGTTAAAGGCTATAATCAGGCATACAGAATTGACTTTAATGCTTTATTTTCACTTGTTGTTAAACATAGCTCTATTCGTGTCTTGCTTGCTATATATAATTTGGAGTGGAACAACTGGATGTTAAGATTGTTGTCTTATATGGAGAACTTGAGGAGACAATTTACATGTAACAACCTGAGGGTTTCGAGATTGAAGGCAAGGAGGATCATGTTTGTTTGTTAAAGAAATCATTGTATGGTTAAAAACAGTCTCTTCGATAGTGGTATGAGCGATTTGATTCTTTTATGGTTGCTCATGTACGACTATTTCAGGAGCCAATATGATAGTTGTGTGTATTTTAGAAAACTTAAAGATGGCTCATTTGTGTACTTATTGCTTTATGTTGATGATATGCTTATCAGCCAAAAATATGTCTAAAATCAAGAAAATGAAGTCAGAATTGAGTGGTGAATTTGAGATGAAAAATTTAAGTGCAACGAAAAAAATTTGGGTATAGAGATCCAAAGAGATAGAGCGGTTGAAAAATTTGGCCTTTCTCAAAACACTTTTGTTGAAAAGGTTTTGGAGTGCTTCGGCATGAAAATGTTAAACCTATAATTACTCTGCTTGCTGCTCACTTTAGACTTTTCACTGCTATATCACCATAGTCAGATGACAAAATTAAGAATATGTCACGTGTCTTATGTATGCTATGATGTGCACTCATCCTGATATTTTACATGCAGTTAGTGTTGTTAGTAGATATATGTCTAATCCTGGTAAAAAGCACAGGCAGGCAGTGAAATAGATTTTGAGATATTTGTAAAGTACCATTAATTCTTGTTTGGAATTTAGGAAGAGTATGGGTACTGTGTTTGGTTATGTTGATTCAGACTATGCAGGTGATCTTGATAGAAGAAGATCTATCACAAGCTATGTATTTACTCTTGGTACTACTGCTATTAGTTGGAAAGCTACTTTATAGTTTACTATAGCTTTGACCACCACAAAAGCAGAATATACGGCAGTTATTGGGGCTATAAAAAAAGCCATTTGGTTAAAAGGTTTATTTGGAGAGCTCAGTTCGAATAACAAGGTGATTTTCGTCCATTTTGATAGCTAAATTGCTATTCACTTGAATAAAGATAAAATGTTTCATGAAATGACGAAGTATATTGATGTAAAGTACCATTTTGTTCATAATATTATTTCTCAAGATATTATTTCTGTGAAGAAAATTGATACTGTAGATAAGCCTATTGATATGCTAACGAAGAATCTCCCTACTGCTAAGTTCAAGCATTGCTTAGATTTAATTGGTATCTATAAAAGTTGAAGATCCCTTAAGAGCATTGTGAAGAAGGTGGAGAAGTGTTACGAGCTTAATTAATTTGAGCCAAGGTGGCGATTGTTGAAAATAGTGGCTGCAAATTAATAAGCACCACATTATTGACTAATTTTTGTCAACATTAATGGCTATGTGGTGGGCCGCCATCCATGCATGCATGAACACAATCTTCATGCAGATACTCATGCGAATTTATTAGATTTTTTTATGACTTTTGTTTGCTCATTTGCCTATAATAGGAAAGAAACAAAGATCTCATTCTCTTTTTCTTTTGTGTGTTATACAACACTTGAGAATTCCTTTTAGAAATTTTGTAATATTTTTTATGTTGTATCAGCATTCGTAAATTAGTGGGTAATTCTCATTACTAAAGGAACTTTTCAATTTATTTATATTAGATGTGTACAAGTTGTTTTCATGAATAAGTTATTTGGGTAGTTAGTTATAAATACTAAGTGTAATTAGTTTAACACGTTTATCACGTGAGTTTTCTTTTCTTCTTCTTTTCTTGTATAAATACAGTTTGTTACTTCTTTTTCAAGTTAGAAAAATAAACACAGTTTTCCTGATTCTTGGAAAACTTTCTGTTCATGGTATCAGAGCTCTTGGTTATTAGGGTTTTTGATTTTTTTTTTAGCGATCTTGCTAGAAATTATTGTTAGTTCTTTCTTCTTTCAAGTAGAAGATTATTTCTTGATTGATCATGGCGAGTGTTACCGACGACAATCCTGTTGGTCCACAAGATAATGATGTTACTCAAGATCGTGATGTTACTCAAGATCGCGATTTTTATCGCAATCGTAGTCGCAACCACGCAGATGAAGATTCTTTTCTTCTTCAAAGTTCTGATCATCCTGGAATGGTTTTGGTAACTACACCATTAACAAGTAAGAATTACTTGAGTTGGAGTGCAGCTGTTAAAACGTCTCTAGAGGCTAAAGATAAGATTGGCTTCATCGATGGAACTGTATTGCCTCCAACAGATAGCGTGCTTTTTAGACGATGGAAAAAGGTGGATTCGATGATAAAATCTTGGATAATGAATTCGATGTCCAAAGATTTAGCTGAATCTTTCATATATTCTCTAAGTGCAAAAAGTCTGTGGGATGTACTTAAGAATCGGTTTGGAGTTAGCAATACTCCTCAATTGTATCAGTTGCAGAGACAAATGCATTCTATTGAACAAGGAAATGATTCAGTTACTCTGTTTTTTAACAAGATGAATAAATGCTGGGATGAAATGACTCGATTAAAGCCATTACCTGTTTGTACATGTTCTGGTTGTGTTTGTGGCTTAAATAGAAAGCTGGAGGACCGAGAAGATGCTTTTAAATTGCTGCAGTTTCTTATGGGATTGAACTCTGTTTTTGACAGTACTAGAAGTCAGATATTGAATCTTGAACCTCCACCTAGTGTTGATAAAGCTTACAATATGGTGTTGAGGATAGAACGGCAGAGAGAAATAAGCTTAACATTTGCATCAGATCATTTAGATTCTGCTGCTATAATGGCAAAAGTGTTTCCTCCTAAAACAGAGGATGGTAGAAATTTCTCGAAGAAGAAAGGGAAGAAGACTGATAGGTTTTGTGATCATTGTCATAATTCAGGGCATACTAAGGAGACGTGTTTTAAGCTTCATGGTTACCCTGAATGGTTTACTGATCTAAAAGATAAAAAGAAGACAGGAGAAAGGAAAGGAATGGCGAACATGGTGAATGTAGATGGGGATCTAGATAATCCACTTGATGATTTTTCTGAACAAGCGAATAAGTCGATAGAACTCAGTTCTATGGTATCTTAGTTGATTCGACAAGAGTTAGCCAAAATAATGAAGGGAAAGAGTAAAGAATCAAATATTTCTGGAGAGCATGTGAATTTTGCTGCAACTATGCCTATGCCTGAACGTTGTATGTTTGGGTCTGTTGCTGGAAATTATGCAGGTAATACTGCTTCTCATGATTTAAACGTTACTGGTTGTGATGTGTGGATTGTTGATACAGGAGCATCCACTCATATATGCAATATTCTGGATAAAGTTTTGTCGTTCTTTTCAACCAAAACACTCTATTCCTGTTTAGCTTCCTAATGGTTCTATTCAATCTGTAAATCTCACTGGCCAAGTCTCATTGAACTCTTTTTTGACTCTCAAAAATGTTCTTTACTTGCCTTCATTCAAGTTTAATTTGTTATCAGTAAATAAACTGATTACAGATTCTAACACTTTCTTTGTAACACTTTCTTTGTTTTTTATCCTTCCTATTGCCTTATACAGGACCGGAAGAGTAATAAAATTCTGGTAGTTGGGCAAGTAGTAGGAACACTCTATGTTTTGACTCCCAAGTCTTTTTCTCCTTCGATAATAAAATAATATAGTGGAACTGTTTGTTGTAATTCCATTATACGTTCAAATACTGTTAATTCCTTTTCTATGTTACATTCTTTTCCAATTTCGTATGGTGTTTCTCCTTCACAAAATAAACCTTCTGTTTCATGTAATGCTTCTTCTTCAATAAATAAAAATTCTTCGTTTGATGATGTTTGGCATAAAAGACTTGGTCATGCTCCTGAAAGTGTTTTAAAGCATATTTCTTCTATTGATGTAAATGTTGTCAAGCGGCCATGTGATGTTTGTCATGCTGCTAAGCAACAACGGGTACCCTTCCCAGTAAGTGAAACTCAGTCAGAAGCAAAATTTGCTCTCGTACATGTTGATCTATGGGGTCCTTACAAGTAACCAAGTTTAACTTCTGCACATTATGTGTTGACAATAGTGGATGATTTTAGCAGGGGAACATGGACTTATCTGCTGGTAGCCAAGACTCAAGTTTTTCCTCTTTTGGAATCTTTCTTTTGCATGGTTAAAACTTAGTTTGATACAATGGTTAAGATTGTTTGAACTGATAATGGTTCCGAGTTTGTGAATCATTCTTGTCATGCTCTTTTCTCCAAGCTTGGCATTATACATCAGAAGTCTTGTAGCTATACTCCACAACAGAATGGGATTGTTGAGCGTAAGCATAAGCATCTGCTTCAAGTGGCTCGTGCTTTAATGTTTCAGTCCAAGCTTCCTAAGAAATTCTGGGGAGAAGCCATTTTAACTGCTACTTACATCATTAACATGCTTCCCACACCTGTGCTGAATTGGAGATCACCCTTTGCAATTTTGCATGGTTGAAGATCCTACTTATGCTAAACTTAAAACATTTGGTTGTCTGTGTTATGCAACTAATACTACTCCTCACAAAGATAATTTTACTTCTAGATCTTTTAAGTGTGTTTTTGTTGGTTATTCCCCAGGACAAAAAAGCCTATAAACTTTACAATTTGGATACACATACTATTTTCGTATCTAGAGATGTTATCTTCTATGAAAATGTTTATCCTTTTCAACTATGTGTCGGTGATGATGATCAACATATTCATGTTCCATTACCATCTGTATCCATTACTGCTGATGTTACTGATGAGCTTGCTGATAATTCTGCTATCGTGACTGGATCAAATTTGCCACATTCTGATAGTCCTGCTTCTCCTTTTAGTTCTTCTATTCCGGAGCTTCCATCTTTTGATTCTATTGTTCCTATTTCTGATGCTCCTATTTTGAGACAGAGTTCTCGAGTTAAAAAGACTCCGGTTTGGTTGCAAGATTTCGTTTGTAATACTGCAGTTCTCATAGATATTGATCTTTCTTCAAACATTTTACAGTTTTCTTCTTCTCACTCTTCATTCATGGTTAATGTCTCTAAGATCAAAGAACCATGCTCTTATAAACAAGCAGTTCAACATCAAGGCTGGGTTAAGGCTATGGATGATGAACTTCAGGCTCTTGAAGCTAATCGAACATGGGTTCTTACATATTTGCCTGCTATAAAAAAGGCTATAGGATCGAAGTGGGTATATAAAGTGAAGTTTAATCCTGATGGTACTGTTGAGCGCCTTAAAGCTCGACTTGTGGCAAAAGGGTTTAACCAAACTGTAGGAGTTGATTTTTTTTATAGTTTCTCTCCTGTTGCTAAGCTGGTGACAGTTAGAGTTTTCTTGGCTATATCGACTTCTTTGTGCTGGAGTATTCATCAATTGGATATCAACAATGCCTTCTTACATGGTTATTTGCAGGAAGAGGTTTATATGCTCCCTCCTGAGGGGTATACTAAAGCTCGTTCAGGGGAGGTTTGTCAACTGAAGCGTTCTTTATATGGTTTAAAACAGGCTTCTCGTGAGTGGAACTCTGAATTTACTACTCAGTTGAACAGGTTTGGTTTCAAACAATCAGCTAGTGATCCTTGTTTCTTTACAAAAGGGTCTCATTCTTCTGGGTTTGTAGCCTTATTGGTCTATGTCGATGATGTGCTTACCCTAATGAGTCAGATATTATTGATGTGAAGCAGTTTTTGCATTCTTGTTTCACAATCAAGGATATGGGTTTTGCTAAATATTTTTTAGGCATTGAAATTGCTCGGTCCACTACTGGTACTTTTCTTTCACAAAAGAAGTATCTTATGGATATTGTTCATGATGCTGGATTAGCAGGATCTAAGACCGTTGTTACTCCATTGCCTAGAAATCATAAATTTCAGGAGGTTTCATCTTTACTTCCTGATCCCGATCGGTTTCGTCGTCTTGTTGGTAGATTACTTTATGCTAATATGACTCGGCCTGATCTTACTCATAGTATCCAACTTCTTAGTCAACATGTTACTTCTCCTACTGAGAGTCATTGGGAAGCTGCTCTTCATGTATTGCGCTATATCCATGGGACTATTGATCTTGGTATTTTTTATTCTGTTGATACTCCTCTTACTCTTTCTGCTTACTGTGATAGTGATTGGGCATCTTGTCCTCTTACACGACGTTCTTTGACTGGGTATTGCATTTTTCTTAGTGCTTCTCTGGTTTCTTGGAAGACAAAGAAACAAACGACTGTCTCTCGTTCCACTTGTGAAGCAGAGTATCGTAGCATGGCTTCTACTGTTTGTGAGTTACAATGGCTTTCGTATTTGTTGTCTGACTTTCAACTTTTCCTTCCTACTCCTATCTCTCTTTAGTGTGATAATCAGTCCGCACTTCATATTTCTGCCAATCCGGTGTTCCATGAACGCACCAAACATTTGGAAATCGATTGTCACATTGTCCGAAATAAATTCAAGGAAGGATTCATTCAACCACGCTATGTTTCTACTAATTTTCAGTTGGCCGACATCTTCACAAAGTCTCTGGCTTGCCCTTAGTTCAAAGCTATCCGTGACAAGTTGGGATTACTTTCCCATCCATCTCCAACTTGAGGGGGGGCTATACAAGTTGTTTTCATGAATAAGTTATTTGGGTAGTTAGTTATAAATACTAAGTGTAATTAGTTTAACACGTTTATCACGTGAGTTTTCTTTTCTTCTTCTTTTCTTGTATAAATACAGTTTGTTACTTCTTTTCCAAGTTAGAAAAATAAACACAGTTTTCTTGATTCTTGGAAAACTTTCTGTTCAAGATGCACTTACATATTTATTTTCGTATCGAAAAAAGAATCTGATCGTAAAATTCCGCTTATATAGTTAGAAATACTTGCATATTTATTTCCATGCAGAAAAAACTCCAAACGTAAAATTGTCCTTATATAGTTAGAAGCACTCATATATTTATTTTTATACTGAAAAAACTTAAAACGAGTGTAATGCACGCACAATAAGTTTTGCGTATAATGATGAGTAATTATAATTAGTAAGTATAAATAAAAGTATGCTCGTGTTACATAATAACTTAGTTTATGGTTAAAATTGAATTCTAATCAAAGTGATATTTGCTTGAGTAATGAATATGAATTACGTTACATTTAGTGATTATCATAATGTATATATTGTCATATAGACCTTAATTCGACAATGGACCCTCAGAAGTAAATTAATTTTATTTCATGGAGCCTGAGGCATAATTGTGAAATGATAGATGTAAAAAAATAATAAAATTTGTAATAGAAATCAAGATAATTTGTATAAAATCCCTATTCAAGAATTAATGCTTTTAGATAAGAGCAGCTTAGGTCATAAGACGTCATTGTAAATAGGGAAAAATTTACAAGAAATAAAAAATCAAGATATATAGCCGTGTGTATAAGCTATATCTTTTTATCTTTTAAAATAACAATGTTATTATTTTCTTATACCTTCTTAAAATTGAGTTTTATAAAGTTTAAATTTCTTCGTCTATCAATTCAATCATTATTTTCATAGTAATTTACATGAAAGGGTTACCTTCCATTGATTGAAAAAGAAAAGTAATAGTGAAAATTCTACCCATTAAGCCTTCAATGGGAGAGAAAAATAAATTAATAAAAATAATTACGTAGGTACTTACATAGCTTGTGTATGAACTTGTATTTTAATTGATTAATTAATTAATAAAATTCTCAAATAATAAATTAATTAATTTAAGCGGTTGGAATGTAATAATGAATACATATAGTCTCAGTGGCATCTCAGTCCTGTTTAATATTCTTATTTTGCTAATTTCCCCTTCCTCTATTTTTATTATTTTTCCTTGCCAAAAAGCACTGCTCCAATTAGAAATTTGGATGCTTTTAAATTTGCTAATTATCAGCTTCTCCGATCTTCTTCTTCTTCCTCCCTTTTTTTTTTTTTTTAAGATATTGTGTTTCAAACCATAAATCGGAAACAAATGTTGATGAATTTCTTTAAAACAAAAATTTGATTATATCGTTTTCACTACAAGAAAATAGCAAAATAGCAACGGAAAATTGCTAATTTAGTAACAGAATACCAATTTCGTTGTTATTTAGCAACAGAAAATCAATTCCGTTGCTAAAATTGGTTGAAGTTTTAGGGATTTAGCAACGGAATACAAAATGATTGTATTTCGTTGCTAAAAAGGAGGGAAATTTTAGCGCCAAAATATAGCAACGGAAAATAATTTCCGTTGCTAAATATGGCGGCATTTGATAGCGGGAAAATTGGGATAAAAATTAGCAACGAAATTTAAAATCCGTTGCTTTTTAGCAACAGAATTTAAATTTCGTTGCTATTTTAGCAACGAATATCAATTCGGTTGCTATTTAAGTAAACTTGAAAATTTGCGATTGCAAAAATAGCAACCGAAATCTATTCCGTTGCTAAAATAGCAACGGAAAATAACAAGCTTGAATCGCATTTAGGTTACTAAAATAGTAACGGAATCAATGAAAATCCTATAAGGAGAGCAGTTTATCAAACTCAGATGGAAGCAAAATATATTCTAAGTATTGACTCCAAAAAAAAAAATTGTCTTTGCCAAAAATTCAATCTTTGGAGGCCAATTCGTAAAAAAGGACCAACACAAGTCGGATGTGAAGCCAAACCATGCGAAATTCAAAGAATTACAGTTTAAATAGAGCATTAAGGTAAAAAAATTTAGAATTAGAAAATATTCACAAAGATATGAACCCAAATAAGGAGAATAGACAAAGAAAGAGTTGATGTCAACAGCAAATAGAAAACAGTTGATTGAGACTTACCTAGAAGAGGAGAAGGCTGGAAAGTTCAAAAACTGTTAATGGGTTTTGCCGTTTGTTTGTATTTTTGGAGATTTGCATGGGCAGATGAACTCTGTTTTTCCCCTGTTTTTTGGCCAATCAAAATTTTGGCTGTTAAGAACTATATTTCCTTATCAGATGAGTACTAAAAATAATTGAGGAAATTACATGAAATGCCACCTTTTTTCATTTTGTTTTCATAAATACCCCATCCTATTTTAACAGTTTTCATTCTTGTCTTTTTTGTTTTATAAATACGTTTATACTTATATTTATTTCAAATATGTCTCTTTTTCATTTACGTTCATCCTGTTCCCACTGCTATTCAAGTGAAGCCAACAGAGCAAAAGCAACCTACTGTGGAATAGAACTATGTCTCCTATACTTCACATGGCAATCCCCAGAGACCAAAAGCAATGGTGGAAAGAGCTAATGACAATGCAGCAAAGTTATCGGGAGATGATACTGAGTCGATTGGGAACTTATCAGGCTCTAATAAAGTGACGGTTGCAATGGATCATTTAACTGAAAACATTAAACCTTTTCGTGGTGGGTTCGATGAGAGATTCCAAGAAATTTTTTATTTTAAAAGATTATACACTATTTTTTATTTGTAAAAGATCATATACTCTTTTTTTTTATTTTCAAAAGATCATACACTATATTTTTTTATTTTTAAAAGATCATATATTGTATTTTTTCTATTTATAAAAGATCATACACTGTATTTTTTTTTATAAAAAATCTTACACTCTATTTTTTATTTATAAAATATTATGCACTGTATTTTTTTTATATGTAAAAAGATAATTAATCTTATAAATAATTCAATTTTAATATCAAATTATCCATATTTTTTGATGAACTATAAGATGTAATTATTAACATTCTTTCCCCAAGTGAACGGTAAGGCACGGCATGTGATTTTTTTTATTGTGGGACCACATACATCCAATAGAAAAAAAAATAATAAAAAATCTAATATTTAATTGCATCCATGCATAACAAATTAAGATATACATCAATAATTAAGAGCCAAAAGTATATATGCAAAACCTATTAAATTGGTACTTAATTGAGGACGTTTTCCCAGACACGTTAAGATGACAAGTAATTGAAACTGGAACTCTATATAAATGGAAGAACAAATCATACTTCTCCATCAAACACAGCAGCCAACACTATAATACACATGCATTTGCTTGAAGTCGATTTTGTTTTTAGAAGCTTTGGCTTCAGCTCGTACTATCTCCGATTCTTCGATGCAGGTAAAGCATATGAGGAAGGGATGGTTCGTTATACACGTGTATACAAGGATGCTAATGAATTTTGTTATAACCAAACACAGAGATGTAGATAACATAATTACACCAAACTACACCACAACAACCATATATAAAGTTAATTAACGATTTGTATTTTACTAAAGATACAATAATAAGCATCATTTTCTTTTCTTCTTCAATCATTTGGTTTACTTAATCTTTTGTTGATTAGTCAAATATCATAATTTATTAGGTCCCCAAATTTAAAAAAGATACACAAAAGATTGTTATTGTTATTGTTATTATTACTATATATTTCTATAAAATATATACTTTATTGCCTTTCAGGATTGAAGTTATATTGATGCACATGTTAATGTTAAGCAGAAATGTCCAAACAAACCAAGTCAGGTTGTTCAAGATGGGGTCCTTCGACACAGACTAAATTAAATGAGCAATTGTTGTCCGCATATATCCTTGTAGTGCGCCATTGACATTTTCATAAATACTAAATCAATTTATTTAGCTTTATCATATCTCTAAACGATTATATCCTATATTTGCATATATCTTTTTCAGCTCCCACTGAAATTTTTGAACGAAGTTATCACAAGTTATTTTTAATCCCTTAAGTTAATTCCCATCTCTGGTTTAAATAAGAATTATTCATTGATATAATGCTACTTAATAGATCGATCCTCGCTTTGAGAAAATAAATAATAATTAAAATACATAGCGAGACAGTTAATAAGTCTCTTTAGATTCATAATTAATTTTTTAAATGTAAATTATTAGGATTCGTGGGTAATCTTTTGCTATAAATTTATAAAGTGGATTCATTATTATTGTAATCTTCTCGACATTAATTAATAGAGATTTCATGAATCTGTACTTAATCTTTAACCTAATGGATTCATTAGTTATTTTGTAGTTTTGTAGTTTGTTGGGACGCTTTCGTATAATGTTGTAGAAGAATGTAATGAGATGTATCAATCACCGCTCTCTCATTGTATAGGATTGAATTCGGGTAGAAAATGATGAATGCTGAAAGTGGAAATGGCTTTATTTCTTCTCAAAGGAATTGCATGGGCCAATTGAAGTTAATGGTACTTTGCTTTGAGGACGACAACGATAAATGATTGATAACAACAAGGTTTAAAACATGTATGCTACTGTCTACAAATTTGATATTTTAAATAAATTTAGCTAGATAATTTAATACATAATTAATTTTAAAAATAAAATTTGTTGATTGATAATAGTTTTGAGGAGATTTATATATTATCCATTATTATTATTATTTGGATAAGAGGGAGAAAGTGGGCACGCTGTCACTTCAGCCATTTAATCATTTCGTTGGCTCATAGCCAATTGTGGAAAATTGATGCTCTAAATCTTTAAAATCTCTCTTTTTGGTGGTCCAGTCGTTAATAAATTTATATTATTAAAAAATCATAATCAATCCCAACCTTCTGCAATATATTCTATGAATTCTTTCAAAGTTGATTAAGATATAAACCCTAATAGTTTAAATAGAGCAAAATCAAATTTATCCAGGGCTTATATGTTCAAAAAATGAGCATATGAGATTAAGAGAAATTAAGTAAATGGATGAAAATGGGACAATTTAATTGTATTGAGCTGATTTTTTTTTTTTTTTGGTGGGGGCTAAACTGTATTTGCTGGAATATATATATAATCATCTATGGCCAATGCATTTATTGATCTGCATAATATGGCGGTATGCACTACTACACACTGGCTAGAAAGTAACATTAGATTTTATCAATTAAGTTTTTTTTTTTGTTTAATTCGAGGTGGAAGAAATAAAGGTGTATTTTTTCTATCATGCAAAAACATGAAATTAAAAATCCCATTTTTGTGCTATTTTTGTATTTCTTTGTTCGTTTATGAAGCTAATAACGTTTTCTTTATTATTGTAAGATTAATCTCATTGTCATGAAAATAATCAGATATTAATTATTGAAATAAGTACTGGCTGACTGTCCAAAAAAAGTAATTAGATGTTTTAAGTGCTTAATCTATTGCATAATTTTGTTTTTTTTTTTTATATCAAAAAGGAAACTCACTTGATAATTGCCCCAAACAATTACATATTAAAAAGTAAAAATCTATAAAATAAAGCTTCATTATTATTTTTTTTCTTTTTTTTAATAAAAGGATAAAGAGGAGGAAAAGGAAATTAAAATAAAATAACCCTTATAATTTAAATAAGTCTACTGCTGAAATATCTTGTTTAAATTTAAATAAGTATACTGCTGAAATATTTTATTGGTCCGATTCATAAATATTGTTTCTTGATAGTAATAATAACAATAACAATCTTATTAAAACTACTTTATAATGTCCAATGTATTGAATCTTTTAACAGCGTTGGAGACAAATCATACAAATTACGAATCAATCAATTTGCATTCAGTAGCTACGAAAGAAGAAAGTATTGATGAAGTAGAAGAAAAAAGTGCTGCTTTTATTCTCTGTCTTTTTAAACTAATGCAAGATAAAAAAGTAAGCAGTGGGGTATTTTTGAAAGTTGAAATATAAAAATGACAATTAAGAAAGAAAAAATTTAAAAAATAGTATTTATGAGAGAAAAAAATTTAAGGGTGCAAATATGATTTTTTTTTTTCTTTTGTGTGGCATTTGCGTAAAAACCCCAAAATAATAATAATAATAATAATAATAATAATTATTATTATTATTATTATTATTATTATTATTATAGAAGATGTCTTTCTATGCAAGATGGTTTAGTATCTTGTATAAAAATAACAAAGGAAGTGAGTTTTCTGTTAAAATTTAAATTGTTCACGATATTTTATCATTTACTGTTTTTGAAGTTAGAATTAGATGCATAGTTATATATAGTGTGCATAAATTTGAATGATTAATCAATAATAAAATTTTAATTCAATGGTAAAAATTTACATGTATCACTACTCATGTTTTAATAAAAAAAATTCATTGATATTTTTTCAAGAATTTGATTAATTTCATACGTTTTCTATACTTTAGAAAGTATTAATTTGTTTTTTCAATTTTGTTCTTTTTATTAATATTTTAATTGCCTTTAAATTTCTTTTTATAATGTGTGTATATTAATTATCAATAATCTTTACGAGTAATCATATAGTTAATTCATATATTTTTTTTCTAGAATTCAGATTTTTATTTTTTTAAATAATACGGAAAGATTATATTTAAAAATGGACTAAGGTCTTTTTTATCATTAATTTAGATTTTTAAACTAATTAAAAAAGCTACCAAACTTTAAGATTATTTTGGCGGTTAAAATTTCTATTGCTTGAAAATTTTATCATTATATTTTTTAAAATAGATAATTTTTCTAACTAAATTTATTAAAATAAAATATTAACACATGATATCATGTGACTCGTAATTTTAAAAAATAATGATATATTTTTTATTTTTAAAATTTTATTAGAATTTTTTTTAAAAAAAAATTAATAGTTTTTCCAAATGAATTTGGAAGTTGACTGGTAAAACAAAAAAATAGACTAGTGTACGAAATAACTGATTATATTGAAGCTGAGGGAGCTAATAAAACTTTGGTACGAGAGCATGTGGAAGAGGAATCTAAGCGGAGAATCTTCTGACTTATAATTTAAAGAGTTTAATTAGAGATGATTGAATTGAAAATGATGTTATTCTTCCTTTCAAAATGCCAATTGCTTCATTCCAATAAGCAATCATATAATATTTTTGCGTTGCATAATCCGGATTTGTTGATGTGCATAGTGGGGGAGGCTGTTTCTGCCCTTTTTTTTTTTACTCAGAGAAGCTACAATTTCCGTTTCTTCAATTTCCCAATCAGTTGACTCACTAACATCCATGGCGTATTCTCCTGGTATGTGCTTTTAATTTCTCTATTTTTGTCCTTTCAATCAGGTTTTTAATTGTTTTGATTTAAGCAGCAGATGGGATTGGAGAGCATTTACTGACTGTGGAGGAGGAGGAATCAGGTGGCGGTGACACTAAATCTAAGTTTCTTGTATGCAATTTGAGTAAGAAATCCGATGCTGGAGTCACCATACTTAATGGCGTCAACTTGTATGTGCCCGAGGGCTTGGTCGTTGGTATGCTCTTCCAGATTCCGGTCCTGTTTGAGGGTGAGCTCAATTTCTCAATAATCTTGTAATTTAAATTTAGTTTCATCCTATAGGATTTGAGCTCTGTTAACTGAGTGAGAGATAGTTTAGGTTGATTTGGATAGGCAGGAAAGAATGTGAGAAAATGAGGAAAATTTGGGAAAGATTAGAGAAATTGACTAAGGAATGCTCAGAATATTGTTAAAAGATTGGAAATTTCTGCATGATCGGGTCTTTATGTTCATTGGTTAATAACATCTGTTAATTCAACTCAGCCTGCTTCATTTATTCATGTTTTCTACAACGCATAGTTTTGATTCTTTTGACCCTGTATTAGCTTAGAAATTAAGCTCTTAAGCTAACGAGCTTATTCAATATAATCATGTGCTGTTTCTTCAAGTTGGATTTGCTTTATGTGAGAGGAAGTAACTTTCCGTTTCTGATTCTATGACTGCTTTAGCACTTTGAATGTTTTAAGCAATATCATCACAGTAACTTGTTCTCGTCATTTTAATCAAGTGGGAAGTTTCTGATGTTTAAACAAAAATTATGGCCTTTGTTGGTCACTTCTCGTGTCATGTTTCTGGTCCGTGATAATCACAATGCAGCTTGACACTAGAACTAGTAGAGTAATGGATGCAATTCAAGAGTTAGAAATGCTAGCATCATTGACATGTTTACTTCCGTGTTTCTCAGTTTATGTGGAAGTGCATGTATGCCTCGTAATCAATTGGTTGTGATTTCTTCCCTGTAGGCACTGTTGCAGATAATATACGGTATCGACCGCAATTGAGGGGGAAGAAACTTACAGACAATGAGGTTCATAAATTGCTTACTTTGGCTGAACTTTATCCCTCATTTTACAAGAAGAATGGTAATGAACTATCAGTGGGTCAAGCTCAAAGGGTTGCACTTGCTAGGACTCTAGCTAACGAACCAGAGGTAAACTTATTTGATAATTTTGCAATTTGATTCCTTTTGGATTGCTAGAATGTAAGCTTTGTGATTTGTGCTACTCTTATAATTGTATTATGTCTATGAAAGGTTTTGCTACTTGACAAGCCGACGAGTGCATTGGATCCGATATCAACACAAAACATAGAGGATGTGATTGTGAAATTGAAGAAGAGCCAGGGAATGACGATTGTGATGGTCTCTCATAGCATCAAACAGATCCAGAGAGTTGCTGATATAGTTTGCCTTCTTGTAAATGGAGAAGTTGTTGAAGTTCTTAAACCTGACGAACTCTCTGAGGGAAAACATCCCATGGCACAAAGATTTCTTCAACTCAGCTAATGAGACTTTCTCGTTGTTTTATACTTTCTCATATCTTTGCCTTTTGTAGCATTTGAAATATAAGACATATATGATATAAGGAGCCACGTCGATGGGCACCGTGAAACTCTGAAATTATAATTGATAAGCATCTAGCAATTTACTCAAAGATAGAATGATGAAGAATCTTTTAATTAATAAAATATATGAAATCAATTATTAGACACTGAAGTAACTGATACAGAATTAGAAGAAACTGCAAATTTGGTGAACTGCGAAGAGTCAGAAGTATAACCATAGCTTGAAGACTGGTTTTGGCCTGCAGTTAAAGAACCAGAAGCACTATAGGAATTGGAAGGATTAGGCAAGGGGGTAAGGTATGTTGGAATTGGCATTTTTGGTGGGAGAATAGGCAGTGGGGCTTCAAAATTAAGCACATGTATTGATTGCCTAATAGAAGGCCTGAGATATTCGTCCGGGTGAGCACACCAGAGGCCAACTATCAGCAACCGTTCCATCTGCTGCTCGTCAAAATGCCTGCAGAGTCTAGGGTCAGCTGCTTCAAGCACCTTCCCTTCTCCATAAAGGTTCCATACCCAGCTGACCATATGCACTTCATCTTCATTACCCTTGAGATTAATGGGTTTTCTCCCACAAGCTATCTCTAAAGCAACTACCCCAAAACTATATACATCTGATTCTCTGCTAGCTTTCCCTGCCGTGGCACATTCAGGAGCCATATATCCCATAGTCCCAGCCAAAACTGTTGTTCGTGATCCTTTCCCATGATCTACAAGCCTTGCTAACCCGAAATCCCCGAGTTTAGCATTGAAGTCGGTATCCAGCATAATGTTGCTGGACTTTATGTCTCTGTGCACCACGCATTGCTCCCATTCTTCGTGCAAATAAAGCAATCCCGAGGCCAATCCTTGAGCGATTCTGTACCTCACCTCCCACGTCAACAAGATGTTTTCTTTGAAAAGATGAGAATCTAAGCTTCCATTATGGAGGAACTCATAAACAAGTAACATTTCCTTTCTTTCATGACACCAACCTAGGAGTTGAACCAGGTTCCGGTGCCTCAGCCTGCTAATGATCTTCACTTCTGCTGCATACTCTTTAACTCCTTGATTAGACCCTCTTGATACTCTCTTAACCGCAACATACAAATTCATGTTTCGCAAAAACCCTTTATAAACTCCACCGAATCCTCCTTGTCCTAACTTCTTTTCATCCTTAAAATTATCTGTAGCTCGAGCCAATTCGCGGTAGGAAAATTTCTTAGCTCCTGTTCCGCTTTCAAATTCATCATCTAGGACATGAACACCTTCTTCATCCTTTGTATATCTCTTCCACAAAATAACAAAACCAACTATAACAATTCCACCGCCTAAACCCCCACCAACACCCAACCCAACTGCAAGTGCTGTCTTGTTTTCGCTTTTCGCCATTTTACTTATTGCATTCTCATCAGCTGGGGTCGAACTGAAATCCCAAGACAAAACACTGTGCAAGGCCGTAGCAGTTCCTGTTGCTCCTGTAAACCCAAAAGTAACCTTTTCTGGCAGATATTTCCTGAGATCAATTATGTGACTAAGTGACTGCAACTGCATAGCACCGTTTAGAAAACCAGTGACCACAACAGTGAGATTATGTGTATTAGAATCATAAGTAATCGAAGCATCATTGATTTTTCCCCTCGGAATATCGGTCATCCAACTAATGCTTGCCACAGATTGCAGAGAGTTTATGTCAATACCGACATGTTCACCAGATCCAGGCGGATCAAAAGGACTCTCCAAGATATCGAATTCGACTGCAACAAAGTGATTATCAGAGGTGTTTGTTTGCTGCCAATCATTTGTAAGGCCTAAAGTACTGCCTCTAGACATATTCCAAGGCGGCTTAGAGCCTTCAGGCTGAAGAAAAAAGGTCAATCCATCACCGTACTTGGGAACACCCTGAGAATCGATCATAAAAGAGAAGTGAGTTTCAAAGTCTGTGAGATTGCCTGTAGTTCTGTTCCAAAGATATAAAGATTCATTATATGTAGCTCTACCGATACTGGCAACTGAGTTGTTTGTAAGCTGAAGAGATCGAGATGCGAATATGGCAGCTCCTTCGAGGTTAATGGGGTCACCAGCATCGAATCTGCTGAAATTGAAAGATAATGCGGTGGTTCTTGGAGAGATTATGACCATCATGGTAATGAAAAATTGAAGAAAAAAGAAAAGTGAAGTTGTGGAGTTGCAGAGAGCTGTCATGCTGGAAAATAGGTGATGATCCTTGTTTGGTTCTCAAGAAAATTATGGAGGGAATGATTTAGGATGAATGGCTACTATTGGGTGCCCTGCATCCGACCAAGTCTGCTAAGTTCCCGTGATTATCAATAGGGACATTATTTTATTTAAAGTTGGTGGAGGAAAGTTGTCAACTTGATGATTTTAACTTTGGTGGCATTGTATTATTATATTCCAGCCATTGGCAAGTGGATTCGAATCGCAGCCAATTGTTTATAATTTTAATTGGATTTTGCGCCTTTCTAGTAATTAAAAAAATAAAAAAATTTGAATCGAATATACGTTGATATGGCAGAGAAATTTCCTAATATTTTTCTTGGCTGCTATTGATGGGGACTGGGAACGTGTATTCTCTGACAATATTACTATTATTGGTATTATCCTTTTAACACTATCAATAAAGAATTTTTTTTTTAAAAAAAAATCAATAAAGAAATTTGATGCTACAGTCAAATAACTGAATTCTTTTTATATTATATTTAATTTCTAAAATTTTCTGTTTGTGAACTCAAGAATTCTAAAAACTTCATTTTGAAACAGTTTTTTTTTTCTATGATCTGCTTAATTTTTAATCTCTTTATATACAAATGGACTGACTTTTTTTAATTACTCATCCAAATTGGTATATTTAATTTTCTAAAATTTTCTGTTTGTGAACTCAAGAATTCTAAAACTTCATTTTGAAACAGTTTTTTTTTTTCTATGATCTGCTTAATTTTTAATCTCTTTATATATAAATGGACTGACTTTTTTTAATTACTCATCCAAATTGGTATATTTAATTTTCTAAAATTTTCTGTTTGTGAACTCAAGAATTTTAAGGGTGCATTTACTTACAAAAAATATTTTTCTGTTTTCTGTTTTCTATTTTCTTAGAAAATTGAAGTATTTATTTTTCGTAAAAAATTTAGAAAACGTGTTTATTTATCAACAAATGAAAAACTGTAACGTTTATTTATGTGTGTGTATACACACGTATATATATATATATATATATATATATATATATATACATACATACATACATACATACATACATACATTTATATATGTATGTGTGTATATATATATATATGTATATGTATGTGTATACATACATATGTATATGTATATGCATATGTATGTGAATATATGCACATACATACACGTGTATTTATGAATACATACATATATACATGTATGTGTATATATATATATATATATATACATATCCATATGTATATATATGTATGTACATACATATATATACATATGTATGTATGCACATGTAAGCACATATAGATATATGTATATGAACATGTATGTGTGTGTATGTGCATATGTATATATGTATATGTATATGTATATGTATATGTATATGTATATGCATAAATACATATTTATACGTATATGTATGTATATAGATACATATATGCATGCATGCACATATAAGCACATACAAATACATGTATATGAACATATATGTGTGTGTATGTATATATGTATATGTATATGCATAAATATATATTTATATGTATATGTATATGTATGTATATATGTATATTTGTATATGCATATGTATGTGTATATATAAATACATATACATATGTATGTATACATATACATATGCATATGTATGTGTATGTATGTATATACATATATATACATATCCATATGTATGTATGCATGCATGTACTACATATATATATACATGCACATGCATACTACATATATATATACATGCACATGCACATGCACATGCATATGCTTATGTATGTATGCACTTACAAAAATTTACATATGCATGTATATGTATATGTATGTATGTACATGTATATATGTGTGTGTATGTACATATATATATATGTGTGTGTGTGTGTGTGTGTATTAATATTATTTAGAAAATTTGGAAAACTTCTTTTATTAGTTTTTCAATTTCTTCTTTATTTTGGAAAACTGGAAAATTCATTTTCTGTTTTCTATTTTAGAAAACTGACGAAAATAAACATGATCTCTATTTTCTGTGAAAAATTTTTTTGAAAAACTGAAGCAGTTTTCTGCAAGTAAACAGGCTATAAAAACTTCATTTTGAAACAGTTTTTTTTTCTCTATGATCTGCTTAATTTTTAATCTCTTTATATATAAATGGACTGACTTTTTTTAATTACTCATCCAAATTGGAATTGTATTATTTTGAATAGTTGAATATCATATAAAAACATTTTTTATAGACTTTTAAATTGACCTCTTACTTCTCATTTCTTTTCATGGAAAGAATGACGGACTTTTCAATTAGATTTTTCAATAATTATGTTTCTTATACACCTAAAATATGTCAATTTTACCTATAATCAGTGAATTTATGCCTAATTGTCTAAAAATAATTGACTTATTTTTCGTAATTTAAATATCACTGAACTTATCACATTTTTGCAGAAAAGTCATCTTAACTGATTTTTGACAATAATTCTTGCCAAAATACTAACGTTGTATGCCATACCATATACCTGAATACACGTCAGCAGTCACGTTACTGAATCGGTTATGATGATTTACCGATTCTGTTTGATAATATTAAATTAAAAAGCATTTAATAATACATGAATGATAAGAGATGCATTCTAGCCATTGTGAGTATCATAATGTACTATGTACCTTAATAAGGTAAGGTTTTAAATGTGCAGCTAATATAATCTCTGGATTTTGGTTGTCATTTTCAATATTAATATTAATATTCTCTGATCATCATCAGTTGCAAGACCAAAATCTCCCCTACTAATATAATAATCTAGTATAAGTAGCCTAGTTTCCAGTCTCCTCCGTTAACCGATTCAGTAACGTGACTGCTGACGTGTATTCAGGTATATGGTATGGCATGCAACGTTAGTATTTTGGCAAGAATTATTGTCAAAATTCGGTTAAGATGACTTTTCTGCAAAAATGTGATAAGTTCAGTGATATTTAAATCACGAAAAATAAATCAATTATTTTTAGACAATTAAGCATAAATTCACTGATTATAGGTAAAATTGACATATTTTAGGTGTATAAGAAACATAATTATTGAAAAATCTAATTGAAAAGTCCGTCATTCTTTCCATGAAAAGAAATGAGAAGTGAGAGGTCAATTTAAAAGTCTATAAAAAATGTTTTTATATGATATTCAACTATTCAAAATAATACAATTCCAATTTGGATGAGTAATTAAAAAAAGTCAGTCCATTTATATATAAAGAGATTAAAAATTAAGCAGATCATAGAGAAAAAAAAAAAAACTGTTTCAAAATGAAGTTTTTAGAATTCTTGAGTTCACAAACAGAAAATTTTAGAAAATTAAATATACCAATTTGGATGAGTAATTAAAAAAAGTCAGTCCATTTATATATAAAGAGATTAAAAATTAAGCAGATCATAGAAAAAAAAAACTGTTTCAAAATGAAGTTTTTAGAATTCTTGAGTTTACAAACAGAAAATTTTAGAAAATTAAATATAATATAAAAAGAATTCAGTTATTTGACTGTAGCATCAAATTTCTTTATTGATTTTTTTTTTAAAAAAATTTCTTTATTGATAGTGTTAAAAGGATAATACCAATAATAGTAATATTGTCAGATAATACACGTTCCCAGTCCCCATCAATAGCAGCCAAGAAAAATATTAGGAAATTTCTCTGCCATATCAACGTATATTCGATTCAAATTTTTTTATTTTTTTCAATTACTAGAAAGGCGCAAAATCCAATTAAAATTATAAACAATTGGCTGCGATTCGAATCCACTTGCCAATGGCTGGAATATAATAATACAATGCCACCAAAGTTAAAATCATCAAGTTGACAACTTTCCTCCCACAACTTTAAATAAAATAATGTCCCTATTGATAATCACGGGAACTTAGCAGACTTGGTCGGATGCAGGGCACCCAATAGTAGCCATTCATCCTAAATCATTCCCTCCATAATTTTCTTGAGAACCAAACAAGGATCATCACCTATTTTCCAGCATGACAGCTCTCTGCAACTCCACAACTTCACTTTTCTTTTTTCTTCAATTTTTCATTACCATGATGGTCATAATCTCTCCAAGAACCACCGCATTATCTTTCAATTTCAGCAGATTCGATGCTGGTGACCCCATTAACCTCGAAGGAGCTGCCATATTCGCATCTCGATCTCTTCAGCTTACAAACAACTCAGTTGCCAGTATCGGTAGAGCTACATATAATGAATCTTTATATCTTTGGAACAGAACTACAGGCAATCTCACAGACTTTGAAACTCACTTCTCTTTTATGATCGATTCTCAGGGTGTTCCCAAGTACGGTGATGGATTGACCTTTTTTCTTCAGCCTGAAGGCTCTAAGCCGCCTTGGAATATGTCTAGAGGCAGTACTTTAGGCCTTACAAATGATTGGCAGCAAACAAACACCTCTGATAATCACTTTGTTGCAGTCGAATTCGATATCTTGGAGAGTCCTTTTGATCCGCCTGGATCTGGTGAACATGTCGGTATTGACATAAACTCTCTGCAATCTGTGGCAAGCATTAGTTGGATGACCGATATTCCGAGGGGAAAAATCAATGATGCTTCGATTACTTATGATTCTAATACACATAATCTCACTGTTGTGGTCACTGGTTTTCTAAACGGTGCTATGCAGTTGCAGTCACTTAGTCACATAATTGATCTCAGGAAATATCTGCCAGAAAAGGTTACTTTTGGGTTTACAGGAGCAACAGGAACTGCTACGGCCTTGCACAGTGTTTTGTCTTGGGATTTCAGTTCGACCCCAGCTGATGAGAATGCAATAAGTAAAATGGCGAAAAGCGAAAACAAGACAGCACTTGCAGTTGGGTTGGGTGTTGGTGGGGGTTTAGGCGGTGGAATTGTTATAGTTGGTTTTGTTATTTTGTGGAAGAGATATACAAAGGATGAAGAAGGTGTTCATGTCCTAGATGATGAATTTGAAAGCGGAACAGGAGCTAAGAAATTTTCCTACCGCGAATTGGCTCGAGCTACAGATAATTTTAAGGATGAAAAGAAGTTAGGACAAGGAGGATTCGGTGAGTTTATAAAGGGTTTTTGCGAAACATGAATTTGTATGTTGCGGTTAAGAGAGTATCAAGAGGGTCTAATCAAGGAGTTAAAGAGTATGCAGCAGAAGTGAAGATCATTAGCAGGCTGAGGCACCGGAACCTGGTTCAACTCCTAGGTTGGTGTCATGAAAGAAAGGAAATGTTACTTGTTTATGAGTTCCTCCATAATGGAAGCTTAGATTCTCATCTTTTCAAAGAAAACAT
>CM075815.1:51694937-51749185 GCA_037975025.1 Excoecaria agallocha
GAGTTAAGTGTAATCATAACTTGAAGACTGGTTTTGGCCTTCAGTTAAAGAACCAGAACCACTATAGGAATTGGAAGGATTAGGCAGTGGGTCAAAGTATGTCGGAACTGGCATCTTTGGAGGGAGAATAGGCAGTGGGGCTTCAAAATTAAGCACATGTATTGATTGCCTAATAGAAGGCCTAAGATATTCGTCCGGGTGAGCACGCCAGAGGCCAACTATCAGCAACCGTTCCATCTGCTGCTCGTCAAAATGCCTGCAGAGTCTAGAGTCAGCTGCTTCAAATACCTTTCCTTCTCCATAAAGGTTCCATACCCAGCTGACCATATGCACTTCATCTTCATTACCCTTGAAAATAATGGGTTTTCTCCCACAACTATCTCCAAAGCAACTACCCCAAAACTATGTACATCTGATTCTCAGCTAGCTTTCCCTGTCGTGGCACATTCAGGAGCCATATACCCCATAGTCCCGGCCAAAACAGTTGTTCGTGATCCTTTCACATGATGTACAAGCCTTGCTAACCCGAAATCCCTGAGTTTAGCATTGAAGTTGGTATCCAGCATAATGTTGCTGGACTTTATGTCTGTGCACCACGCATTGCTCCCATTCTTCGTGTAAATAAAGCAATCCCGAGGCCAATCCTTGAGTGATTTTGTACCTCACCTCCCATGTCAACAAGCTGTTTTCTTCGGAAAGATGAGAATCTAAGCTTCCATTAGGGTGGAACTCATAAACAAGTAACATTTCCTTTCTTTCATGACACCAACCTAGGAGTTGAACCAGGTTCCGGTGCCTCAGCCTGCTAATGATCTTCACTTCTGCTGCATACTCCTTAACCCCTTGGTTAGACCCTCTTGATACTCTCTTTACCGCAACATACAAATTCATGTTTCTCAAAAACCCTTTATAAACTCCACCGAATCCTCCTTCTCCTAACTTCTTTTCATCCTTAAATTATCAGTAGCTCGAGCCAATTCGAAGTACGAAAATTTCTTAGCTCCTGTTCCGTTTTCAAATTCATCATCCAGGGCATGAACCCCTTCTTCTTCGTCTGTATATCTCTTCCACAACACAATAACTAAACCAACTATAACAATTCCACCAGCTAAAACCCCACCAACACCCAATCCAACTGTAAGTGCTGTCTTGTGTTCGCTTTTTGCCATAATAGTTATCACATTCTCAGCTAAGGTCGAACTGAAATCCCAAGACAAAACACCGTGCAAGTCAGTATCATTTCCTGTTGCTCCTGTAAACCCAAAAATAACCTTTTTCTCTCAGATATTTCCTGAGATCAATTATGTGACTAAGTGACTGCAACCGATGAGCACCCTTTAGAAAACCAGTGAACACAACAGTAAGATTATGTGTATTAGAATCATAAGTACTTGGCATCACCCTGAGAATCGATCATAAAAGAGAAGTGAGTTTCAAAGTCCGTGAGATTGCCTGTAGTTCTGTTCCAAAGATATAAAGATTCATTATATGTAGCTCTACCGATACTGGAAAATGACTGGCGCGTAAGCTGAAGAGATCGAGCTGCAAGTATGGCAGCTTCTTCGTAGTTAATGGGGTCACCAACATCGAATCTGCTGAAATTGAAAGATATTGCAGTGGTTCTTGGAGAGATTATGACCATCATGATCATGACAAATTGAAGAAAAAAGAAAATTGAAGTAGTTGATTTGCAGAGAGCTGTCATGGATGAAAAATAGGCGATGATCCTTGTTTGGTTCTCGAGAAAATTATGAAGTGAATGATTTAGGATGAATTGCAACTATTGGGTGCCCTGCGCATAAAGACCCCGTCTTGACCGTTCAGACAGGTGGCAATTTTTGACTGGCATCGGATAAGTCCTGTGAGTTCCTAGGATTATAAATACGGACATTATTTTATATATAGTTGGAGTTTGCTAAATTATATAAACTTAGAAACTCAAACATATGTCTGAAAAAAGTACTATGTTTTTTAATTAGATTAATACAACCCTAAGCCACGTCGCCATATATTTTAACGGAGGATAATTAGAATGCGTTTACTTATAGAAAATAATTTTTTATTTTATATTTTCTATTTTTTTAAAAAACTTTTCTATTTTCTTAAAAAATTAAAGTATTTATTTTTTATAAAAAATTTGAAAAATACGTTTATTTATCAATAAATGAAAAACTAGAGTATTTATTTTCTGTATATATGTATATATACATACATATATATATATAAGCATACACACATACATATATATATACACATGTATACATACATACATACATACATACATATATACATATATATATATATATATATATATATATATATATATTACATAAGTACATGTAGGTGTATGCGTATGTATGCACATACATATATATATACATATCCATACATACATACATACATACGCATACACATACATATACATATGTATGCATGTATGCACATACAAGCACATATATGTATATGTATATATATATGTATATGTATGTGTATATGTATGTGTATGTGTATGTATATGCATATATGTGCATAAATATATATATGTATGTATTTATGTATGTGCATACATATATATGTATATGTATATATATGTGCATATATATATATATATATATGTATATGTATATGCATATGTATGTGTGTGTGTGTTTGTATATATATGCATATGTATGTGTATATGTATGTACATACATATATATATATAGATATCCATATGTACGTATGTATGCATGTACTACATATACATACACATGCATATACTTATTTATGTATGCACATACAAACACATACATATACATGTATGTATGTGTATATATATATATGTGTGTGTGTGTTAAAATTATTCAGAAAATTTTGAAAACATTTTTTATTAGTTTTCTAATTTTTTCTTTATTTTAGAAAACCAGAAAATTCATTTTATGTTTTCTATTTTAGAAAACTGATCAAAATAAATATGATCTCTATTTTCTGTGGAAAATTGTTTTGAAAAATTAGAGCAGTTTTCTGTAAGTGAACAGACCCTTATTGTTGTTGGTTAATTGCTTTTGATACTTCTGTTTCCTAAACATGTAATGATGACCTTTGAAACATGTATGTCTGGCAGCTGTAGTATGAAACATTTATGTATTGAATTATCAAATGATTATTAAAAATTTGTAATATTTTTAGTGACGGAATAGTGACGGATATTCCGTCGCTAATATTTTTACGAGGACAAATCTGCCGCTAATATACATTACCGTCGCTAAATTTACCTACGGAAGCTATCATTCCGTCGGAATTTACCTACAGAATTTGCGATTTCGGGTAAATTTGACAACGGATCGGATAATTCCGTCGTTAAATATGGCAAATGACAACAATTTTTCAGTCGGAACGATGGAATTAACGACGAACTATGATTCCGTCGGTAGCAAATGACAACAATTTTTTTCGGCACGACTGAATTAACGACGGAATTGATTCCGTCGATAAATTTACCGACAGATTTTTTTCTGTCGGGAAAGGTGCCTACAACCGATTCTCCTATATTTTTTCCGTCGGTATTTTGATTTTCCTACAGAAATTCACTCAATTCCATGGAAAAAATGAATTTTTTAGGTAGTGTAAGAATTATTAGACTTCTTTATTATTATTATTATTATTATTATTATTATTATTATTATTATTATTATTATTATTATTATTATTATTATTATCCTGAAAGATGTATGCCTAGAATCATTATATGTTTTTAGAGATAGAATGGTAACGGATAATTTTGTCACGAATTTTTTAGCATCGAGAAAAATTTACCGAGGGAAAAATATTTACTATTGCTAAATTTACCTATGGAATATACAATTTAGTAGGAAATTAGCCAACTGAATTGTGATTTCTATCAGTAAAAGTTGTGATGGAAAATATAATTTCAATGGTAATTTTAATGATATATTTAAATCTGTCGGAAAATATGGCAAATGACGACAATTTTTCGGTCTGCACCTTTCGACGAAATTAACAAAGGACTATGTTTTCCGTCAGTAAATTTACCGACGGAATATTTCCGTTGGTAAAGGTGCCTACAATGAGTTTTTCTACCCCTTTTTTCGTCGCTAAATTCCTTCGGCATTTTGGTTTCCTTACGGAATTTAACTCAATTCCGTTGGAAATTTTCGTCGAAAAAATGAATTTTTCTTGTAGTGTTTCTTTGTTCCGTCTTTTAGCTCTGCATTGTGATGTTTCATAACGGTGTTCTTTTAAGTCATATCTATGTGTGTGTGTATATATAATTCAGTTGGTTTGGTTCCTCAGTAAATTTTGGTTCGGTTCTTGAAATTTTGTAACTTTGGTTGGTTCAATTTTTGACCTTTAAGAACCAAACTGAAATGATGGGACCGACGTTTATCCTAAGAACTGAGCTAATTGGACTGGGAATTGAATAGACCAAATAAAAAAGACTGAATTATTCACGGTTTGGTTTGGTTTTGCAAACTCGTACTTAAAAAATTATCTTGGAGAGCTTTGTGTGCTGGTAACATTCTTTTGGTAGAGGCAACATCAGCTGATCATCTTTTTTCTGGATTCTGGCGCCTAAGCTATTTTTTGCTGGACAATTGTAAGCTCATAATTTGAAAAAGTTACTAAGTGAGATCTTTTAGGACAGGTTGTTGCAGATGCGGGGCATTCTGCTAATGAACCAGTCGTGGCGGCAAATGAGAAGCTCAAAAACAACATCAAGAGTAGACCATGAGGTGATGAGATTCATCAAGCTGTTGCAATCATATTAAACACGCCATGATTTATAAGAACAGAGAGATGTTAGTTGCAAAAAATTGTGAGTCAGCTGAACAAAATATAGCTTGGAAATAATGAGTGTGCCTATTGTGCTGTCTGTTGTGTCCTTTACTTCAAATGGAGGTTGGATTTTCCTAGTTAATTTTTCCAATAAATTTCTCAACCTCCTTCAGTAACCATTTTGTAGATGTTGAAGGATTACTGAAATAATTGGTTAGTTTCACCCTGATCACTGAATTTATGGTCAAATTATGTAACAGTAATAATTTTTTTTTTTTATAATAATCTCTAAATTTTATACATGTATACATAAAAATCACTTTAACTGTTTTCCGGCGAGAGACGGACAGAAAAGTCCAACTGGTATATTCAGTTAGCATTTTATGCACACATGGCATCTAGCATGTTACCGCGTTATCATGATACGTGTTATGATTGCCATGTCAGATGGGAAATTTTCTTGGACACGTCATCATTACATTTTTAGGGAACTCCCGTCAATAAAAGAATTGTCATTCTAGTTCGAATTATAACATATTAAAATTTCGCAAGTTATAAATGGCTGGAATCAAATCAAATTAAGTCACGACTCAAATGGGTTACTGTTAAATGGGTGGTATATAAATAGTTTAAATTTTGTGATTTTTTTTGACATATTCATTAAAAAATATATATATATTATTCATGTATACAATTGTTTTATATTTACACTATAAAATAATTACAAAATAAACAATAATACAAATAAGTTATAAATATATCGAGTTATGAGGTTGTATATCGGATTGAATGAAATGAATCAAGTAGATGGACTGAGTTTGCATTTATTTTTTTCATTTTTAATTTTTTTTAGAAACATTATCCTTTATTATTATGAATCACGTTCACTAGCATTGATCTATCAACTGAAATTGTTTATCTTTAATTTTACGTTCGTCTTTATAAGGGAATAAAGTGGAGAGGTGATACAAGCCATGCATTCAAGATAATGGATGCTACTGTTTTCCTACTATGGAAGAAGAAGCTGGAACTAAACTTGTAGTTGATTTACATAAACAATATATTATATCTATATTTCAATTACTGTTAATTAAGATAAGGAATTAAAATATAATAATTAATCAACAAGTGCCATTTCAGAATTCCACTTTATATAATAATCAATTTCCATTTTTAATACAAACAATATATTATATATATAAGAAAGGAAAATGGTAATTTGCGCTTAAAGTATTGAAAATGATATATATTTGTCTTTTAAATTTATTTTAGGCCAAAATTATTCTTACTGTTATGTAATTAGTTCAAATTTATCATTAAAAATAACGGAACATTAGGAAAGCAAATGGAAATACACCTGTCAAAAAACAAATGGATCAAAAATTTAAGGGATAAAAATGATTTTTACCTTTCAACTATAGCAAAAATTAGAATAAATAAATGAAGAGCAAAAATTGATTAAAAAATGTTTAAAAAAATGCCCAATTCCTCTTATCTCAAAATTCAATAAGTTAAAAAAAAAAAATTGAACTTTTTTTTGTGACGCGTTCTCTAGGTGCAATAGTTCTTTGGATTTTTAATAAAAATAGGATGCAATGGCGGGCAAAACAACCACCGGATTGGGTAGGTGTAGGAAGTGGGGAAACTAAAATTTTATTTTTTTTTGAGCCACTTAGATATAATATGAAGAAAGTTATTGCAATGTACCATTTTGCTCATTGAAAATTGGAAATGGAAATCAACATCCAAACAAATTTTAAATAAACATACATAAATTGGAAATGGAAATCAACATCCGAACAAATTTTAAATAAAAAGCCACACAATTAACATTTAAATTAATTAAGTAAACATGAATTAAGCTTAAACATTACATTATCAAAATATAATACAATGCACTAACTTATATATATATATATATATATATATATATATATATATATATATATATATATATATATATATATATATATATATATATATACACACACACACATCTCTATCTAAGTTCAACCCAAATCCATTTTAAACTATTTAAACTTTATATAAATAAAGCAAATTGGACTGTATAATCTAAAATATCATACCTATGTCTTAATTGATTAATTAATTAATTAATTAAGGCATGCAGGAACTCGTTACAACCTCTAGACTTTGAGACTTTTTGCTAGTGAACCGTCCAACATGGGGACTTTACTATTAAATTATACATTTTAAAAGAGAAAAAGAAAATATTAATGTTACGACATTTTTAGGTAATATATCATAATACAGTTTCAAGAGTCACTGTATATATTTACTTAACAATTATCAAAACTCTATCAAAATGATTATTATATCGTTAATAATTGGATATGACGACCTACCCACTACAGTTATAATAAGCTGTAAACTACTATTAGTAAATAAATCAAATTAACTAATTATTTCATAATAAAAAAGCTTAGCGTAAATTATATATATATAATCGATTGCATTATCATGTTTTCAACGCATATCCATTAAATTATACTAATTTTAAATTTAATTATTAATGCTCATATATGATTTATATACATTTAAATATCCGTTTATCAATATTCTCTTAAAAATAAACAAAAAATTTAACTTCAAAATAAAAATAACAAACAACAAATTTATAATTAAACTACATTGATAAATATTAAAACGAATTAAATTAAATGCGAACATTATAATAAAATCAATATAGATTAAAAAGTTTTTATTTTATACTTGGATTAGGAAATATAAGGTTTAAGCTGAAATTCTGCCTGCACCCATCATGGATATTGAAATCAAAATTCAAACTCATTTTGAACACATTGGTTCAATACTGTGATCTATCATATAGAGACTGACACCCGAATTTCCCCCATAAGCATCCCTATTGATATTTTAATAGAAAGTTTTCTTCATGCTGTTGGCAGACATAACGGACGTTGAACATTGAACACTTCATCAATTTAGCGAAAAAGTTGGCTTTCAATTTAACTTATTTTATTAATTTCGATTATTATGTAGTAATGTTTCAATCTCTGCCATTTGCTTTATTTATTAATCAGTAAATAGTAATTCCCATTATGAATGTATTGCCATACAGAATATTTTACTATTTTTTTTAAATTTGTAAATATACAGTAATTGCCACTGTGAACGAATATTCTCACATCTGGCTAATTATTTTTTAATAAGGAATTAAAAGGTTTAAAATTCAAGATTTCACCTTAAATTTAAACCCATGCACGTCTAAATAACATACTAGGTTATTAATTAAAATTATCTTTAGAATTGAAATGATGCAATTTCGTATTTAATCATTTTCTTAAATGGTTTGAATTTAGAATACAATGAAGGAGCTGATAAAATTATATGAAATTTTTGGCCTGCATTAAATCAATGTCTCCAATATGGTGAATTGGGTCAATATGATAATATTATACT
Organism: Excoecaria agallocha; assembly: GCA_037975025.1. Taxonomy (NCBI): domain Eukaryota; kingdom Viridiplantae; phylum Streptophyta; class Magnoliopsida; order Malpighiales; family Euphorbiaceae; genus Excoecaria; species Excoecaria agallocha. The sequence continues at coordinate 51,703,155 of CM075815.1, forward strand.
ATTTTTTTTAATTTTTTCTTTTTACAAATGCTTAATTATGGTGAATATATTACAATAATATAAGAAATGGCGAAAAAAATGCAAGAATATATCAATTTTTGATTGAACTATGGGTAAACTAAATGAATATAAAATCACAATCACATGCTAAATTTGCTCGAATTAAGATAGGTTCTACTAATAAACTAACTGAAATATAATGTTGACTAGTTCAAGTCCTATAGCAAAAGAAACAATTAGAGTCCTTGCCAATAGAAAAGACTGGCTCTAGCTGGGCATAAATACTAATCTGCAAAACAAAATAGCGTAGAACAGATGTGGTTTGAGTATAGTGATTAAGGGAATGATAATTACAGTACACAACGGACTGAGAACAGACAAAAATTCAGAGTAATTGAATAAAATATATTTAACCACTAAAATATTAATAATAATCTATATAATAAATCATTTAGTAAGCAGAATAATTTTAAATAAATATATTAATAGTTTCAAATCACAGATCAAAATTAAGGTACAATTCAATATGGTGATGATACTCCACACCACCAAGAGCCAGATAACAAATATTTTCACTGCAAACATCATGCAATGCTTCTAATGCATATGTGAATGGAATATAATGCATGATAGCAAGTTATGCAATTTCATAACACATGATATCTGTGGTGGGTCTAGATATATATTAAGATAATAGATTGCTCAACTGAGTTAGATACAGATGCAAATAATAACTAATTATATGTACTGGTTTGAAAACAATTTTTACTAACACAACAAATAATTGATTTGCAGCAGAAAACAAACATAATTTCAAGCAGAAGGCATATATAAATTCCGAGTTAGATAACAAATAGGCTCAGATAAATTTGATATATAGTTCAAATAAGTTTATATAAGTATATCAATCATTTACTGTGAAATAGAAAATAAATCAAAAACCTATTCTCATAATCTAAACTCTAAAGAAGACAATATACAATTTAAGTAAAGTTTAATGAATCAAAATACCACTTAAATCAACATAATAACCAAAAATAAAATTCGCATAAAACTAATATAACAAAAATCAATAATAACTGTAGTAATTAACATAATTGTAAATTGCATAAATTCACTTGATAAAACATTAAAAACATTTTTTAATAAATAGAATTAATGAATTAAAATATTTTTAGTCAAAAATTTAAAAAATGGTTTTAGAAAATGATTGTGTACTGTAACTATCACTCACCTAGAATTCCAAGAAAGCTAGGTGTAGAACATGCAAAAAGCCACTCAATCTAACATGGGAGTCTCAAAATCTCCTAAGTCTCGAAATCTCCTAACCCAAATAAAAAGATCAATATCCTAACGATCACAATGGCTAAGAAATTTTAACTATCCTAACATCTAGCCCACTAATTTAGAATGGGGAAGAATCCGGCATTAAGAGAAATGTTTAAATATTTTAAAACGATAATAATATTATAGTAGAGTTTTATTGAAAGTCTAAGAAAATGGGAATAAATTAATAATATACACTTTAGTTTCAAATCCTTAATATTAATATAAAAAAAAATATTGGATTAAAGTTTGTCAATTTGATCATGGCTAAGGAAAACGCACAATACAATGCATGTCAACTAACGGAAAAGTTAGGGTAGGAGCTATATTGGACGTTTTTACGAACATCAGGGGAAACATTGCACGCAAATAAACTTTAGGAATAACATTGCTTTTTTTAAAAAATTTCAGAAGCAAAATTGCACATTAAACCTTAATTGTTTATCTAAGTTTTTAACTAGAACAATCAGTAGGAAATGAGAATGGATTTGGCAGCCAATTAATCACTTAGATATAAAGTGAATACATGCCAAACAATTAATCACTTAGATATCAAGTAGTGCTATATATATATATATATAAACCCCAATTCGAAAGGATGAATTGTGAAAATATATTAGCTTTAAGAAAGGACAAAATGTTAAAAGTTATTCTTTATTTGAGTAAAATGAATACATGCCAATAACATTAATTGTTTATCTAAGTTTTCAACGAGAACAATCAATAGGAAATCAGAATGATAAAGTTTGGTAGCAAAACATTAACGCAGGGGCAAACAAAAGCAATAATAAAATAAATAAGTTAAATAGAAGTTTAAATTGATCGACTTTAAAATATTGAAAATTGCAGTCCTGAAATCCAAGAAAAATGCAAAAATTTAGTATGAACAATTGAATTCTAAAACTCTGTATTTTGATCGGCCATGTAGGGAAGAAAGCTTTTTTTTTTGCTGGATTGTGATGAAGTTTCTGTACGTGTTTAGGTTTTTAGAGGAGGAGTTTTATTAGAATATGAAACTAAAAATTAGGAAAGTGGAAAATTTTTCAGTTATTTTTATTTTATTATTTATTTTTCTCTTTTATCTTTATTAATAACAAAAAAAATTATTAGATTCAGAAAAAAAAATTATTATAAAAAAATGGGTTATAACAAATTACCTCCACAACACGTGATACAATTTCTTTATTTTTTCATTTAACATAATTATCAATTTAAAATGATTCGTTATATATTTCCTTATTGATAACACCCTAAAAAAAATAAAACCAGAGCCCAACATCATGGAAGGAGGCCCAAGAAGAAGCCCACTGAGGCCCCTCCAATTAAGGAAGAAATTTTTATAATCGAGGCTGTCCGATCGAATTAGACATCTTACTGATAGGGTCTGAAACACGCCACTGTCCAATCGTCGCAACCTACAGAAATAGGCCATACTTATCACAAAGTAGGAACGCTGTTGCGCATGCTGCTCTAAGCCTTCCCATACTATAAATAACAGGTTCCACTCTTAGAAGGACATCCTTCTCACTCTCTTTCACAATTAACTTACCTATTCTCCGTTACCCCGATAGCTGACTTGAGTGTCGGAGTACTGAAGTCCGGGTCGACCGGACTAGCATTGTTGCAGGTTCCCCATTTGAAAGATTCAATAGGAGCTGATATCTTATTTTTCCGACTTGCTTCGTCTAGAGTAGAGGCACCCTCTCTACAAAATTTCGTGATTTATCACTTAAAATATTAGAATTGGAATAATGAAGAAATTTGTTAGGTTAGAATATCACGCGATATATATTTTCTTGATTTGATAATAGAAAAAAAATACCATTAAAAAACACTTTTGGCCACTTTACTAATTTAAATGTCAAAACATTAAATAAAAAATTATAGAAAAAAAATTACGATCCAGTTTTTTGTTTTTATATTGGTTAATTTACATAAAAGAATAACCGGGATATTTTCCTATACTTACTTATTACATAGTAAGATTTGGACTCTTGGAGAACTAATTATTAGCGAGTGGGGTAATTTTCTTTAATTTTCATGGAATTATTTATAATATTTTAATAGGGAAAATAAGATATAGGTCAATCAAGAAGGGACTCTTATCAGGTAAAACGAAAAAAAGCGAATTTATTTTTTCCGTCACATGGGGTCAATGGATCCCCCTGACCAAGATTTAAACACTCCCATTATAATTATAATTATAAAATATAAATAATGAACCTAAAATTAGTAACATCATAATGATCTTTAGTCATATCATAATGATAAAAAAAAATCATACTTAAGAATATATAAAGATACGGGATTCTCTAGTTATTCTAGTGGCTAATCACTGCCCCTCCACTTATATATATATATATATATATATAGACACACAACAAAAATTATCGGCATTAGCTAGAGAAATTAGCTAGGACATTCAACTCCGAGCAAAAAAAATAAATAATTACATACATAAAAATATAAATAATAGCGATGGCTTTGATAGGATTTTATAGCTTTTCCCCAAGCTAATATTAGCGGATTTTTAAGTATTAATTAGGATATAGTGACTATACTTAATGTCAAATTTAACTATGGTAAAAAAGGAGATAGATAGTCCTCGCAAAATAAAAATAAAATAGCCAAAATATTTACCATTAGCAAAAAAAGGAAATTAGCTAGCACATATGTCGTAGCTGTTTTTTATATTAAAAATTTATTTATATTTTGCTAGAGCATTTAGGCAAGTATTCCGGTGCTCATAAGGTGGAAGAGTTTTGCCGTCCTAGTGGTCCGATTCGAGCAGAGATTAATTCTAAATATGATAGATTAAGTGGCCGTTCAGAACACTTCATAGTTTAATTTCCAAAAATAAATAAATAAATAAAATGAGTAAAACACTTTTGAAAATTTTTTAAATGTGATTAACATATTGAGTTCTAACCTAAAATCTCTTATTAAGTAATAAAGTGCTTTCACTATTTTATCACACCGGTCTTGTTACTAATATGGGTGTGTATTGCTGGTGTACAAATATAGAGCAAGGATATGTGGTCCAATTTTAAATATATAAAAAATAATTTCGTACTTTAATTGAGTGCTAAACTTATAATTTGATGCCGACACTTTAACTGTACACATGCACTGGAAGATCCTGCTTTGACTTCAAATTTCACCTATAAATTACAACCACCAACTCAGGAGAGGCGTGGGGAAGCAATTTTCTAAAACCTGTTAAACATGAAAACCTCTGCTTACTTTGTTAAAAAACTCCAACATCTTTGTAACCGATCAAGCAATAAACTATGTTGCTTCTACAAATCCTTCAAATTTCAAATCACCTCTTCATTCCATGCCTTGATCTCTCAACCGATCCATTTTGGTTTCAACTTTTGTATTTTCTTTTCGTGTCTTTTGGTGGGTACTTAGCTTTGAAGATCTCAAGCCCAAGAACTGGCCATGAAAAGCCCAAAAATTTTGATATCTTCTTCACTTCTGTGTCCTCTGTCACGGTCTCAAGCATGACAGCTGTGGAAATGGAGTCCTTCTCTAATATCCAACTCTCAATCATCACCGTTTTGATTTTAATTGGCGGTGAAGTCTTCACTTCCATGCTTGGCCTTCAATTTCAAAGATCTAAATTCCATAATCCTTCAACAAAAAGTAATCATTCTTTAGAGCTGGTTTTAGTTTCTGGTTCTGATTCAAAGAATCAGAAACAAGACATGGATTTGGAGAATAATGAAACCGATTCATCAGGCAGTACTGATAGCTTAAAATTTGCAGCTATTAAGGCTCTTGGTTATGTAGTTTTGGGTTATTTATTAATAGTTCATATTGTTGGTTCAAGTTTAGTTGGTTTATATGCAAGTTTAATACCATCAGCCAGAAATATTTTAACCCAAAAAGGGATTCCTACGCAAACTTTTGCTGTGTTCACTGTAGCCAGCACTTTTGCCAATTGTGGGTTTGTTCCTACTAACGAAAATATGATAGTTTTCGAGAAAAATTCTGGTCTTCTTTTACTTCTAATTCCTCAAATTTTAATAGGAAACACATTGTATGGACCAAGTTTAAGACTTGTGATTTGGGTTTTGGAGAAATTCACAAAAAGAGTGGAGTATAGTTACTTGTTAAGGAATAGTAAAGAGATGGGTTATAGCCATTTGTTGGGTAGCGTTCGTTGTTGGTTTTTAGTTTTGACAGTTTTTGGGTTCGTGGATTACAGTTTATAGTTTTTTGCTGTCTGGAGTGGAACTCGCAATTGATGGATGGGCTAAGTTCGTATGAGAAGTTTGTTGCTGTTTTGTTCCAAGTTGTGAACACAAGACATGCTGGCGAATCTGTGTTCGATCTCTCTGCCATTTCTCCAGCAATCTTGGTCATGTTCGTCGTGATGATGTGAGTTTCTCTTTAACTTTTTCGACATTGCATGGTCGTTATAGTTAGGTAACTTAATGGTTGTTTGCAATTATTTAGAAATAAAAGACTTGCGTATTCTATTTGAAGTAGGATTTTAATGTTTATTTTATGTCAAATCAAAACAAGAAAACTCTCTTTGATTCATATTAACCTAAATCAAGTTCAATAATAAATTTATGGATCCTCTTTAAAATTAAAATGGAAATTCATTTTATAATAATAATAATAATAATAATAATAATAATAATAATAATAATAATAATAATAATAATAATACTAATAATAATAATAATAATAATAATAACAACATTAGCGGTCCAGTACATATAAAGTATTTATATATTATAAAAAATTATTTAAAAAAGAAAGGTGATAAGTTTAAGCAAAAAAAAAATGATCTATATATTTATATATAATTTTTTCTTTTTTCTAATAAAACACAAAAACTTCAACTTTTTATATTAGAAGACAAAATAATAATAAGTTGATCAGTGGTCTCCCCCACTCCAAATTGTTGCAATAGACAATATGTCCAAATTTCTTTAATTTGCAGGATTATTGATTAGGTTAAATTTAATTTAGTGATGTTGATATCGTTTTTGGTTCGTGATTCGAATTCGTACATATGCGGTCTGAACACGGGATGTGTGGACAGAAAAGCAACTTCGAATTCATGCTAAGTCCACTTCGTCATTTTATGAGGCTGTCTTGTCGTCAGGGGAACATATATAAAGTCATTATATCCCATCATTCTTAATTCTTTCAGTTAAACTTTTCTAACTGATGTTGCCCCAGTATCTTCAAATCCTCATCTGTCTCTATTCAAGATGTCTGATTACATATAAACTCTCCAATACATTTTTGTCGATTATCTATCTCTAAAACCGCTCTTTTTCTGTAAAAATAAACTTTGAACGTGTCGTTTAGATTAAGAGTGCGCAATGATCAATTTGGTTTGATTTTAAATCGAACCAAAAAATTAAAAACCGAACTTTGTAAAATAAAATAATCAAATTAAAATTAAAGTATTTAGAATCGAAAATCGAATTAATCAAAATAATTTCGTTCGGTTTGATTCAATAAGTTCTATAGCTTTTTAACCTAATCGGGTTTTTTTTTTGTTTTTTTTTAATATGGGATTTTAACAAGAACTCTCTTTTGATTCTTTCTCACAATCTCTCTCTTCTTCTTGGGACGTTGGTGCTCCTTTCCTCTATTCCCTCGATTCAAAGCTTAATTGCATTTCCACATGTCTTCACACATGCAATATTTCATAATTTGCTCCACAATAAATTCCTGATATATAAATCAGCTGCACATGCCTACTCATCTATCTTCATATATCACCATAACACAATACCAACAAGTCAATTAAATATGCTTTAACACCCAACTTCAGTTCGTAATTTCTGTAATATGTGAAAATACAAACATTTGTTCATGAGATAAAGCGTGTTTCACAATAAGCTTCGTAAGGTCTGTGCTCAAATTACCTCATCATTTCCATGCGGAGTGCTTGGTGTCGTTTCTTTTCGTTTGGGTAAAGTGGCTGCCAGCAGTGATTTTTCTCTTTTCGGTCTGAGAAGAGAAGACCGGAATGGGTGTTTTTGATAGCGCAGAGGCAGCAGCTTTAGCTTATGATCAACCTGCGTTTTCATGGCCGTTCTTAACTTTCTGGTGGAGATAGTCAGAGAATCACTTCAAGAAATGAAATACCGGTGGGAAATGGGTGCTCGTCGGTGGTGGCTTTGAAGAGAAAACATTCTATAAGAAGAAAATAAGCTATTAAAAAAAGTAAGGGCAGAGGCGGTGGGCTAGGGATTTTGATTTAGAAGAAATGATTTTAGGTTATATATATATATATATATATATATATATATATATATATATATATATATATATATATATATATATATATATATAGCAAATGAGTTTTGCTAAATTCGGTTGGTTCGGTTTTTTTAATTTTTTAATTTCAAGAATTGAACTGATTGAACCAAATTTTTATTTCGGTTTAGAATTGAATAACCAAAAAAATAAAAATAACCGAATAAAATATATTAAAATTGGTTCGGTTCGGCATACCCCTACTTGAGAGAAAACTAAAACTTGGTATAAACACTTAAATTCGGCAAGATTAATTTATGATTAATTTTTCTAAAATCCAGCAGCAAAATTTAGTGGGGGCATAAATTCTTTAAGGATGGTGATTACACTATTAAAACCTACTTCGTTTTTCTGTTTGGTTACATGATATTAACATATTCGATTAATTCTTTAAAAAAGGAAAAAGAAAATTACTATTATAGTAATTTCCCAAACGAAATAATAAAGTTTATTTTTTAATACTTACATTACAGTGATCTAACTTAAGTTTAAAAAGTGTTGAATTATATATAAAACGAAAAATAACTTATTTGAACAGTAGCAAAACTAAAATTTATAATCAAATTAGCAAAATTATAAGTTATGTTTAAACTTAAAAAATAAATTAAACGAAAAAGGATAAAAATAAAATTTTGAGACGGCAAAACTAATAATAATAATAATAATAATAATAATAATAATAATAATAATAATAATAAAATTTTAAAAAATAAAGGAAGCAATCACCCCTTTTCAATCTATGCGGGTGCGCCACTGTATTTGAAGAATGATTCCCGAACAATATCATTAAAGCTCAAGGGGAAAAAAAACAAAGAGTCAAAAGAATATTTACATTCTGCAATATATAAAATATATATAATAATTAAATTTCTTGTTGGCAAAGGAATAAGCAATCCATTGATTTGCTCCACCAAAATATTACGCGTGAATAAGAGTGGAACAAGCATATCGTTATATCTCAAAGCATATTTGATTTAGATCCATATATATATATATTCCTGTCTCCAAGGAACGAATCAATTCCCATTTCTCAATAGTCCTTCTAATTGTACTATCCTCATCATTACCTCCCCACATTGATTGATTAGATTTCCATATTCTTATGTTCTTATAACATTGCACATGCATTCACTTGTCATTTCATCAAAGCATTTGTGTATTTCTTCTTCATATTCATTATTATTTTTTTTTTACAAGAAAATCATAATGCATAATTAAAATTATAAATATTACTGCAAGGAATTGAATTTGAGATCACGCACTATTAGCTAAGTGCTGCATGCACTATTGTTTTGCAGGTATCTGCCGCCATATACTTCCTATTGGCCACTAAATGAACAAGAAGAAGAAGAAAGCAAAAAGGAAAATAAGACAGCGTTGCAACGTCTATTATTCTCACAACTATCTTATCTCGTCATCTTTATCATTCTCATTTGCATTGTTGAGAGACAAAAGCTGAAGACAGATCCTCTGAATTTCAATGTCCTGAACGTCACCCTTGAGGTCATAAGGTAACAAGAAATTCTTAGTATACACCAATCAAATTAATGAAAATTATTTCTATTCTGAACTAACAATGGATACTTGCGTGATAGTGCGTATGGAAATGTGGGATATTCAACTTGTTATAGCTGTGAAAGACAAATCAAAGCAGATAGTAATTGCAAAGATGTTTGGGTTGGATTAGTGGGCAAGTGGAGCAACTTGGGAAAATTCATCCTCATTGTTGTTATGTTCTTTGGAAGATTGAAGAGATTCAACATGCATGGCGATAAAGCTTGGAAGCTATCCTGATCTCCAGCGCATTTTGGTATTCTAAATTGATAAAAAAAATATAGTTATCTAATACAGTAAGAACAAAACAGTTGTATTGTATCACTAAGGTTTTTATGTCCGCTCTTAATCAAACTTTTTGTGAAATATATATGAAATATATAAAGAGATAGAGAGGCGGAGATATGATATATTATAAGAATGATTTAATGCAAAACTGCACAGAACTTTTCCCTAACAAATTTGCCTAATCGCAAAAAAGGAAAAATACAAATATAAATCAGATTACTGAAATGTATATATATGAAAGAAAAATTTTTAAAGTAAATTTTTATTTAGATTCCATTGATAAATTTTTTAAGTACCAAATTAATGTGTTAATATACTATACAGTTGATGCATAAAAAATTTATGAAATGTTTAGTTAAGAATTTTTCGGAAAAAGATTAAATTTTGGCTGTTAAAAACTATATTTCCTCATCAAATGAGTACTAAAAATAATGAGGAATTTACACCAAATACCCCTTTTTAACTCCACTTTTTGAAAATACACCCATCTATTTTAAAGTTTTAAAAATGCCTTTTTTTTAATTTTTTATTTTTAAAAATGCAACTTTTTTGTTCTAAGCCTTAATTAATTTTACTCAATCGTTTCCCTAGCTCCAATTACTTTGCTGTCGCTGTCTCCAACTTCGGTTACTTTGCCGTTGTTGCCTCAGCTCGGAACATCGATTCTAACTTTGTCGTTGCCATCTCCTAAGGTGTTCTTTCTTTTCTCATCTATTTCTTTATTTTCTATTTTATTCATCTTTACTGTCATTGGAGATAAAATATTCGATTTTGTTATTGAAGTTGATAAAATGGTGGTAGATGTTAAAATAGTTCTTCTTCTTTTATTTTCTTGGCTTGAAGTTTTGGATACTTTGATTGCTGGAATTAGGTTGTTCAATTTGTGGGATTGTATAGCTTTGAGTATTGGATTTTATAGGCTTCTGATCTTAATGGACCTTTAATGGACCTTTAATGGACCGGCCTTATAATTAATTTCATTTTGGGAATTATCACTAGTCTCCCTCCACGCAATTCAATTTTTAAGGTCGAAAGCTTGATAATTTTGGGAGTTACCTGCTTATGGGGAGTTATCCGTTTGGAGAATACCTTGTCTTTGGGAGTTACCCGTTTGGAGAATACATTGGTCGGGAGTTACCCGCTTATGGGGAGTTACCCGTTTAGAGAATACCTTGGTCAGGAGTTACCCGCTTATGGGGAGTTATCTGTTTGGAGAATACCTCTATCGGGATGTCAGTATCGACCGATCGGAATTAAAATGTCGACTTTGGGAGTTACCCTTTCTAAAATTTTATCCTGCAAATAATTTTTTGCAATTTTATTGTGCAAATAATTTTATAAGTATTTACTAACCTGAAGGTTGCTTATGTGATCCGCCCTTGGTGATGGACGGTCTTTCGATCCGATCCGCTCTAGGCAGAGAGATAGCCAATCCGATCCGCCCTTGGCGATGGACAATCTTCCAATCCGATCCGCTCTTAGCAGAGAGATAACCAATCCGATCCGCCCTTGGCAGTTCTATTTGCCCTTGATGATGGATGGTCTTTCGATTTGATCTGCTTTTGGTGGAGAGATAACCTCGTCCGATGCGCCATTGGCGATGGATGGTCTTTCGATCCGATCTGCTCTTGACAGAGAGATAACCAGTTCGATCCCCCTTGGCGATGGACGGTCTTCCGATTCGATCCGTTCTTAGCAGAGAGATAACCAGTCCGATCTGCCCTTGGCGATAGACGGTCTTTCGATTCGATCTGCTATTGGCGGAGAGATAACCTCGTCCAATCCGCCCTTGGCGATAGACAGTCTTTCGATTCGATCTACTCTTGGGCGGAGAGATAACCTCGTTCGATCCGCCCTTGGCGATGGACGGTCTTCCGATTCGATCCGCTCTTGGCAGAAAGAAAACCTTATCCAATCCTCCTTTGGTGATGGACGGTCTTCCGATCCGATCCACTCTTGGCGGAGAGATAACCAGTCCGATTTGCCCTTTGCAATGGACTGTCTTTCTATTCGATCCGCTCTTGGCAGAGAGATAACCTCATTCAATCTGTCCTTGGCGATGGACGGTCTTCCGATTCGATCCGCTCTTGGTGGAGAGATAACCTCGTCCGATCCGCCCTTGGCGATGGAAGGTCTTCTGATCCGATCCGCTCTTGGCGAAGAGATAACCAGTCCGATCCGCCCTTGGCGATGGACGATCTTTCGATTTGATCTGCTCTTGGTAGAGAGATAACCTCATCCAATTCACCCTTAGCAATGGACGGTCTTTCAATTCGATCCGCTCTTGGCGAAAAGATAACCTCGTCCGATCCGCCCTTGGCGATAGACGGTCTTCCGATCCGATCCGCTCTTGGCAGAGAGATAACCAGTCCGATTCGTCCTTTGTAATGGACTGTCTTCCTATTCGATCCGCTCTTGGCAGAGAGATAACCTTATCCAATTTGTCCTTGGCGATGGACGGTCTTTTGATCCGATTTGCTCTTAGTGGAGAGATAATCTCGTCCGATCCACCCTTGGTGATGGATGGTCTTCCAATCCGATCCGCTCTTGGCGAAGAGATAACCAGTCCAATTCGTCCTTTGCAATGGACTGTCTTCCTATTCAATCCGCTCTTGGCAGAGAGATAACCTCATCCAATCCGCCCTTGGCGATGGACGGTCTTTCCATTCTATCCGCTCTTAACGGAGAGATAACCTCGTTCGTTCGTCTTTGGCGATGGACGGTCTTTCGATCCGATTCACTCTTGGCGAAGAGATAACCAGTCCGATCCGCCCTTGGCGATGGATGGTCTTCTAATTCGATCCGCTCTTGGTGGAGAGATAACCTCGTCCAATCTGCCCTTGGTGATTGACGGTCTTTCCATCCGATCCGCTCTTGGAGGAGATATAACCTCATCCAATCTGCCCTTGGCGATGGACGGTCTTTCGATTTGATCCGCTCTTGGCGGAGAGATAACTAATCTGATCCGCCCTCGACGATGGATGGTCTTCCAATTCGATTCACTCTTGGCAGAGAGATAACCTCGTCCAATCCGCCCTTGGCAATGGACGGTCTTTCGATTCGATCCGCTCTTGGCAGAGAGATAACCTCATCCGATCCGCCCTTGGCGATGGACGGTCTTCTGATCCGATCCGCTCTTGGCGAAGAGATAACCAGTCCGATCCGCCCTTGACGATGGACCATCTTTCGATTCAATTCGCTTTTGGCGGAGAGATAACCTCGTCCAATCCGCCCTTGGCGATGGACGGTCTTTCGATCCGATCTGCTCTTGACGGAGAGATAACCTCATTCGATCCTCCCTTGGCGATGGATGGTCTTCCGATTCGATCCACTCTTGACAGAGAGATAACCACGTCCGATTGAAATAAAAAATCGTCGGATCGAATTTAACACATTGTAGAAATAATATATTATGAAAAAAAAAAGTTTTCAATAATTTTTCATTGAAATATTAAGAAACTAAAAGTAAATACCGGAGCACATGTATTAATAAATTAGTCAAAAAGTATAAAAAGGAGACGTTGAAACTAACCTTTATTTTTGAATTGTTTAAACTTGATTTTGAATTTCAGGTCATTTGACCATGAGAACAAGAAATTTTTCTGCTCATTTATTGCTGGTACTCCTTTGCTTTTTAAATGAGTTGGTAGGGCTACCTCTCCTTTGCAGGGTTGGTAGCACGTGGTAGCACCTTGGTTTTCCCCCCCTTTTTTGGGAATAGGCTTTGTAGGCCTTGTCGTCCGTCGATTTCGATCAACTTAGATCTTTGCTCTCCTCTTTCCCTCAGTCTCTTTTTTTTATGAATCAAATAAAAAATTATTCAAATCCAGGCTTTCCACGCGAAATATATCTAAAGGCTTTTATATCTAAGCTTTTCCTTTAAAATCAAGCTCAAGATTTTTAGATCTAGGCTTTTTCTGTGAAATAAAGCTCAAATTTCTTCATGAATTTTTCTTTTACAAAGGGGCAATAGTAGATCTGAAGTTTGGCATTGAAACTCCTTTAAAAGCAGCAATGAGACGAATATCATTCTTCTTTGATTTCAGGCTGAATAGCTCAGATTCGACATCAACTCTCAACGAGAGCACCAAATGATAAAACATAAAATTTTACCGTAGAAGGAGAGATCGCCGGCCATGGTGAAGGAGGCTTTAATGACTTACAAAAAAGGAAACTAGCCCAATCTTGTCAGGCTTTTGAGCTCCGATGATTAAGTTAGCTATTGAAGTGTGAAAAAAAAAAGCTTAATGGAAAGAGAGTATTAAGAGTTAGAGAGAGAGTGTGTAAGGCCCCAAGGATGACCCTAGTAAAAATTACACGATTTAATGAATTGTTATTTGATTTAGACTAATTGTAATGTGTGAATTTCGTAATAAAGTGATAAAAGTAAGTGATAATTTCACTTGATTCATAAAATTGCTTGGTATAAAAATGTTTAAAGGTATAATTGAGGTAAATAATATAAATTTAGTGGCTTTGGAGGCATTATTTAAGTTTTGCTCTGGATGTTAAGCATAGTAGCATTCCGTATCCGACCCATTTCATGGAACAGGTATTGGGGTATTACAAAGAGCCCCCTTATTATGGGTATACCTGTCAAATTTATAGCTTTGAGTGTTGAATTTTATGGGCTTTTGATCTTAGGCCTTTTCGTGGGCCTTTAATGGGCCAATCTTATAGTTAATTTTATTTTGGGTATTATCATTTCTTTTCTCATCTATTTTTTTATTTTCTATTTTATTCATCTTTACTTTGATTGGAGATAAAATATTCTATTTTGTTATTGAAGTTGATAAAATGGTGGTAGCTGTTAAAATAGTTCTTCTTCTTTTATTTTCTTGGCCTGAAGTTTTGGATACTTTGATTGCGGGAATTAAGTTGTTCAATTTGTGGGATTGTGGCTGGAGTAGAGTTGGGATGCTATATGTTATGTTGTTTATTATTTTTATGATAATATTGTTTTTAGAATTAATGGAATTGAATTTCATTTGAATTTTTGTGGTAGAATTGAATTGAAACCATTTGTCCACCACATGTTTGTTTAACTGCTAGAGAAAATTGGTTTCAATTCAACATGAAGCTCCATAACTATGGTTTCAAAAAAACTATAAATGAAGTTATAGTTGCATATATGCATATATATATATATGTAAATACTTGCAACAATTGAAATGCAACTATAACTTGAGCCTTTAACTTGTAATAAATAAATTGGATTCTTGCCTTGTCAATTCATAGTTGCTGATCTAGATGCATCAAGCCAAAGATGTAACTTTTCATATACTTAGTTGTTAGGCCCCTGCAACAACACCACAACACACATAGCACAAGAGCAGGATAGTAGAACAATAAAAATGGAGAATAGCAGTGAAATAACCAAGAACACTGGTTATGATGTATTATTCATATCAAAATGGAATAACAGCATACAGAGGAAATTTGAGAGCCCCTCTTCTCTCCTTTACTCAATACAAATCATTACCTACCCCAATACTCACCCCTCACATCCTTTTTGTGTTATCCAAAGGACTAACTAACTTTAACAGCCAGCTATACCCTTAGTCCCCATTTTGCCCTTTTGTCTATTATACGTTTTTATAATTGGGGGCCTAATAGTACCCGCGGCCCAAAGATCAACCTTGTCTACAAGGTTGAAGGCAGAAAATTGAGAGGCAATAGTGTCAAAAGGTTCCCAAGAGTCTTCGAAAGAGGGCAAATCCTTCCACTTAATCAGGACCTCAAGTGGACCTTGGCCAGCAGTGGGGAATGGCCTTACGCCGCGAACTTCCAACGGTTCGACCAAGAGTTCCATATCATGGGTGAGGGAAGGGGGAATGGCAGGTGCAAGGGGATGCGAACCAAGGGCCTTCTTAAGCTAAGAGACATGGAAGATGTTATGGATGCGGGCATGGGCAGGGAGTGTAAGAGCATAAGCTACTGGTCCAATATGTTTCTCAATCAAAAAAGGCCCATAATAGCGAGGAGACAACTTCTCATTTTTGCAGGATGCCAGGGATGTTTGTTTGTACGGTTGGAGCTTCAAATAAACCAAATCTCCCACATCAAACTGAATAAGGCAACGCTTGGCATCAGCATAAAAGCATATTTTCTGCTGTGCTGTGTGTAACTGGTGCTTCAATTGATCCAAAACAGCATCACGGTTAAGTAAGTACTGCTCAACTTCGTGATTAGCAGCAGATCCCCATTCATGACGGGCTAAAGGGGGAGAAGGGCACCCATAAAGAGCGTGGAAAGGGGTAAGCCCCAACGATGAGTGGATGGCTATGTTGTAATGATATTTTGCCCAAGCTAACCAGGAAAATCACTTGGATGGATGGTCCATGGTAAAACAACACAGGTATGTTTCAAGTGTCTTGTTCACCACTTCGAATTGCCCATCCGTTCGGGGGTGGCAGGCAGTGCTGTGCCATAATTCAGACCCTTGGAGCCGAAATAATTCATGCAAAAAATAACTCATAAATATCTTGTCCCGATCGGAGATAATACTCTTGGGTATGCCATGGAGGCGGATCACTTCCTGTAAGAACAACCAGGCAACAGTAGGGTCTGATAAAGGGTGTTTCAAGGCGATGAAATGTGCATATTTGGTTAGGCAATCCACCACTACCAATATGGAATCATACCCACTGGATTTGGGAAGGCATTCAATGAAATCCATGGTGATGTCGTCTCAGACCTTATCAGGAATAGGTAGGGGCTGCAATAAACCACCAGGAGCCATGGCTTCAGATTTACTGCGTTGGCACACATCGCAAGTGGCTACAAAATCTTGAACCTGCCTTTTCATACCCTTCCAATAAAATTCTGTAGCAAGCCACTGGTAGGTTCGCCGCATACCCGCATGGCCACCAATGGGGCTGTAATGAAATTCTTGTAACAACACAAGGAT
The DNA here is from genome assembly GCA_037975025.1 of Excoecaria agallocha. Taxonomy (NCBI): domain Eukaryota; kingdom Viridiplantae; phylum Streptophyta; class Magnoliopsida; order Malpighiales; family Euphorbiaceae; genus Excoecaria; species Excoecaria agallocha. The sequence goes on from CM075815.1 coordinate 51,719,527, forward strand.
ATAGGATGAATCAGCAGGTAAGGCAAGTCTCCCCTTATAGCAAAGAAGGTTTCCCACAACACGAAAGTGAGGATGGGCTTGTGGGTAACACTGGATTGCGTTGAGGATGTTGTAGAGGAAGGGGTTAGCCGCCACCTATGCTGGAACATCATTGAAATCCAACAGGATGGGAGCTGTGAGGGAAGAGAGGGTAGTTGATGAAGGGAGGCGGGATAGGGCATCAGCAGCAGAGTTTGTAGATCCCGGCTTATACTGTATCTCAAAGTTATAACCCAACAACTTTCGAAGCCATTTAGCATAATCACCCTCCACTATCCTCTATTCCAGTAGGTATTTAAGGCTTTTCTGGTCAGTTCAGACCACAAAACGGTGTCCCAAAAGGTAGTGTCGCCATTTCTTGATCGCAAATACAATAGCCATCAGTTCGCGCTCATAGACTAAAGTAGCTTAAGCTGATGAGGACAATTTTTGACTGAAGAAAGCAATGGGCTTACCATGCTGCATTAATACTGCTCCCAATCCAAACCCTGATGCATCTGTTTCAACAATAAAGGGCTGTGAAAAATCAGGCAACGCCTGAACAGGAAGGTCTGTCATGGCCTGTTTAAGTACTTGGAAGGCTTGTTGGGTTGCTGGATCCCAGTTGAAGCATCCTTTCGAAGCTGTTGGGTGAGGGGCCATGCAATCCAACTGTAGTTCTTCACAAAATGCCTATAATATCCTGTAAGCCCTAGGAATCCGCGGAGTGACTGCAAGGAATTGGGTGTAGGCCACTCAACCATAGCTTGAACTTTTCTCGGATTAGCAGAAACCCCAGTGGAGTCAGTTATGTGTCCCAAATATTCCACCCGAGTTTGGAAGAACACACATTTTTTCCTGTTAGCAAACAGCTACTGGGAGCGTAGGGATGCAAAAACTGCCCTTAAGTGCACCTCATGCTCTTCAATGCTCTTACTATACACGAGTACGTCATAAAAAAAACCAAAACAAATTGTCTAAGATAGGGTTGGAATACCTCATTCATCAGTGACTGAAAGGTTGAGGGAGCATTGGTTAAATCGAACGGCATCACCCGAAATTCGTAGTGGCCTTGATGAGTACGGAAGGCTGTTTTGGGGATGTCCTCTGGACGAACCCTTATCTGGAAGTACCATGAAGTTTATCAAGTAATTCTTCAATGACCGAAATGGGGAATTTATCCGGACAGTTTCCCGATTCAATGCCCGGTAATCCACGCAAAGCGCCAACTGCCTTCTTTTTTCTTAACCAGCAAAACAGGACTGGAAAACGGGCTCAGACTTGGCTGGATAATCCTAGCAGATAACATCTCCTCCACCAACTTTTCAATCTCAGCTTTTTAGAAGTGAGGATAGTGGTATGGTCTGACTGAGATAGGTGAAATGCCCTCTTTAAGGGTGATGGCCTGGTCCTATTTGTGTGGCAGAGAGAATCCAACTGGCATATTGAAGACATCCTGGAATTCATTGAGCAATTCAGAAGAGGAACCCAATTCAGCACGTGGGGAAATACCTTCATGGTGCAGGGCATTCAAGCTAACTTGGCAACCTTCTAACAGAATACCCTGGTCCTCATGTCGAATGAGTCGCTCCTTGGCATGCAGCGACACCTGTGTTCTGCACAAAGTGGGGTCCCCTCTTAAGTTAACAAGTTGATTGCCCACCTCAAACTCCATGCATAAATTTGCCCAATGCATGTGAGAGAACCTTATGAAGAGCAACCACTGATAGCCAAGAATTAAGTTAGTGCTGCCGAGTTGAAGGGGAAAGAAGTCAGCTATGAACTCCAGCTTTGGTAGTTACAAGCAGACTTGCCGGCACAGTTCGCTGAGCTAATTTGATTCCTTGTACCCAAGGTGACACCAAACTGTTGAGTGGTGGTGACTGGCAAGTTCAGCTCAGTGACCAAAGAAGAGGAGATGAAGTTATGGGAAGCTCTGGAATCAATGAGAACAACCACCTCTTTGTTTTTGATAGTGCCGCGTAATTTCAATGTGTGTGGAGTTGCTAGACCAACCAAAGAAGAGAGAGTCAAATCCAGGGTATCGAGCTCGCCCAGATCATGAAGATCCTTCGCCCCAGGGTCTAATTGGTCCTCCACCCCATTCTACTCATGATCATCCACCCATAAGATTTGTAGCTTCTTATTTGGACATTGGTGACCGGGCCCAAATTTGCGATCACATTGGAAACAAAGTCCCTTTTCCCGTTTTTGCCTCATCTCAACATCGGTAAGCCTTCGAAATCTTGGCGAAGGTTGAGACATCGGTGTTGCAGAAGGAACCGAAAAAGAAATGGGAGTAGAAGATGAGGAAGGCGATAATGCCCTTGGAGATACTGAAATAGATTTAGTGAGGGGGTTGGGGCCGAAAGTTTTAGTGTTGAGAGGTGTACCTGTGAATGAATGAGGCCTGTTGGTGAGGCTGCTTAGGGTGGACTGGGCCCTTAACTTGATAGCTTCATTCTTATCCTCTATCATTTGGGCTACTTTCATGATCCGGCCCAAACCATTAGGCTCCCAAAGCCTGAGCTCAGTCTTGATGTCGTCCTGGAGTCCATTGATGAAGGTGTTCTCCATGACCATTTCAGGAAAGTCAGAAAATAGTGCAAATAACAGTTCAAATTGTTTGTGATACTCGCCCACTATCGTCGACTACCGTAGGGACAGCAGCTGCTCCATCAATTTCCCTGTCTGAGTACTCCTAAATCATTTAAGCAACAATTTCTTGAATCCCTCCCACCCATGGAAAGTCCGGTGACCATTTTCATAGTAGTACCAGGATAAAGCCTCCCCTTCCAAACAGATAACCGCTGATCGGAGCTTGTCTTAGGAGGTGAGCCCATTCAGATCGAAGTATCTTTCAGCCCATAATAGCCATCCATTAGAGGGAGTTCCATCTTCCGTGGTAACCCCTCAAATCTGGGCCAACCCGACGCTGGGTTAGAGGTTTCTCCGACCTCGAGCCTCAATCCGAGAACTCCCTTGTGTTGCCCAACCCTATCAAAAGCATATTCCACTTGAGAAGCATCTTGTGATTGTGCCTGAGTTGAAGGACCCTTCTCCATGCCATCCAGATTCAGCTTGCGAAGAATGGAGCGCATGCCTTCTTCGATCAATGGGAGTTGATGAATATTGTTTTCGATCGGTGGCAGGCGTTCCATAGAGCTATTCAGCGTCTCCACATCCAATCGCTCTAAACGGTCTAAACGGCTAATGACTTTTTGGAGATCTGCTTGTAGAGATCCCACTGCTCCTAATGCTTCTACCCTATTTTTCATCTTCTGGTACCTGGTTTCCATGCAAGGATCGATGCTCTGATACCAGATGTTAGGTCCCTGCAACAACACCACAACACACACAGCAGAAGAGCAGGACAGTAGAACAATAAAAATAGAGAATAACAGTGAAATAACCAGGAACACTAGTTATGATGTATTATTCATATCAAAACGGAATAACAGCATAGAGAGGAAATTTGAGAGCCCCTCTTCTCTCCTTTACTCAATACAAATCATTAACTACCCCGATACTCACCCCTCACGTCCTTTTTGTGCTATCCAAAGGACTAACTTTAACAACCAGCTGTACCCTTGTTCCCTATTATGCCCTTTTGCCTACTATACATCTTCATAATTGGGGGCCTAACATTAGTCTAATTGGCCAACAATTGTGAATGCTATGCGCTTAGCAAACTAAGAAACTAATCAATATATGAAAACATGAGTGTATATATATATATATATATGAGTAATTTGGAATTCAGGAAGTACCTTATAGTGACTTAAATGTGAAATATGGGAAATTGACTAAACATACTTTATGGGTGATTTAGTATGCAACTAAAATGTAAGGAAAAATAAATAAATTAGCTTAAACTTAGTGGAGTAATGGATTATAAGTAAAAATATATATATTCGTAAGAGAACATGCTTTGGTGACGGAACTATAATTATGTACGGAGTTCGTATTTTAAGGATTTGAAACTCAAATAAAACGATGAAGGAAGTATGAATATATGTGTTAATTTACTTACGTAAATTTAGGAATAAGATTGTTATTACATTTGTTATGTTCTCTTTTTGAGGAAACATGCTTGGGGGCGCGCGTGTATATATATATATGTTGGTCCAATATTTTTATATCTCAACTTATGACTACAAAAAGGTACGTAACTTTTTTGAAGTATTATATGCAGGTCATATTCTTAGAGTTACACGTGATTTGATTTTTACCTTGGCGGTCCATATTAGCTGTTAACTTGAAAGGACTGAATGAAATATGTGGTTTGAAAGCCTGAGACATACAAGTATATATGTATCTTGAACATATACTGTGAAAGGTAAATAACTATGTGCGTGATAACATGGATCGAATATGTTATGGTTTAAAGGGGTACTTGATGCGTAAATATGATTAAGAACTTATTTGAATATCTTGAAAGAGGTGATGAATAAGTGATGTTGATGTATATATGATACTATTTATTTTATTTAATGATAATTTTATATTTGTCTTTAGTAAAATTAGATAGGAATTGAAGTAATAAGATAAGATTGGTATGCCAATTAAGAAAGTTTAGCAGTACTGTATTTTAATGTGGTTACCAAATATATGGCTCCGAAAGCTCATCTGGTGGGTATAATTCATTGGAATGATGGGTTGTATGGTTTCGAAAACTCGGTCCACACGTGTGTGTGTGTATGTATGTATGTATGTATGTATATGTATTTTAAATGTATGAAATTTTCGAATATTAACAATGAGAAAGTGATGTTGATGGACCGTATCCTTTCGAGAACTCGGTCCTATGTTTGATTCTCATTTATCCAGCTCGTCTTACAATTTTGCTGGATTTTATTTGGGGGCAAATGTCGAAAATGAACAAGTAGGTAATTAAAACTCTTATAAAAACACTTTAGTGAGTAAAATAACTAGTTTATTTGTTTTATGGTTATACTTTACATAATTTGGTATAATCTAATGCAATTAAGAACATATATACATATCTAAAAGTATGTGTGTGAATGTCATTGTGCATATCAACTTTATATCGTTTGTCTTAATTATTTAGCACAAATTCATATTAAATTGTTCTTAATTTAGTAATTGTATAAATAAATATACATAATGACAATAGGATTACCGAATCTTTTTAATAGACAAACAAATCATGCATGGGAAATCATTTATAATCCTATTTAAGATAGCTTCGCTCATCATAACCCCCATTTACTTCCCTATTCTCAATTACTTTAATTCTCCACCTCAAATGCTGAAATGAGATGGAGAAATTTTTATTGAGTTATTAAAAAAAATACTTTAATTCTCATTTATCTTGCTGAGAGCAAAGGTTTTTTCATCAATAATATTTAATAAATTATACTCTCTCCATTCTTTTTATCTATCACTTTTATTATTTTTACTAAAATTAAGAAATAATAAATAGACTTAAATTTAGTATTAAATTGCTTGATTAAAATTAAATTATCAAATCTAATTGGTTATAACTTTGTTGGAAAGAAAAATAAATTGAAAAAGCAAATTAAATTATATTAAAAGTCTAAAAGTGACAAATAAATAAAATTTGAATTTTATTCAAAAGTGATAGATAAAAGAGATCGGAGGTAGTATTAAATTCTATTTTTTGGTATATCATGGTATATCGGACGGTACACTCGGTATATCAAATTCGAGAATAAAAATTATGTTCTCAAATTTGGTATACCGGTCAGCATACCAAATTCAAGAATGAAAATCTTGTTATACAATTTGGTATATCAGCTAGTATATTATCTGGCATATCAAATTTCAAATTCAAAATCCTCTTTCGTTTTTTGTACTAAAATTTGTATTAAAATGTATAAGTCATATATTTAATTAAATGTATTCTTCATAACCTTTATCAAGCAATGGTGTGAAATTGGAGTCCCACTTTTTTAATTTTCAGCAGAATTTCATGCTATTTTTATATTAAAATGGGTTATTGCTCCTAATAAGACCACAGCTCCATCGCCCTCTTTACTTTGAGGTTCTCTGTTTATTGTATATGTTTCAGTTTTATGAAATAATTTAAGTTTATGATTTTTGCAGATGATAAAATGAAGCCATATCAACATTGAAGAACAGGAAAGGATCCAGTGACTCTGCAATTTCAAAATTCATATATTAGGAGAACCAACAGAGAGAGAAAATGCCTATTTCTTAAAATAATACAAAACCATTCTCTTCGTTAGATTTATAGGAAAAACAAAACAAATATCTGTCCAAATACAGGAGAAATTGTAGCTTGAAGTTGCACAAGTACTCTAGTCCCTTAAGCCATTAAAAACTGAACAGGTAGACCCTATCAATGAAAATCCTATAAGGAGAGCAGTTTATCAAACTCAGATGGAAGCAAAATATATTAAGTACTGACTCCAAAAAAAAAATGTCTTTGCCAAAAATTCAATCTTTGGAGGCCAATTCGTAAAAAAGGACCAACACGGGTCGGATATGAAGCCAAACCATGCGAAATTCAAAGAATTACAGTTTAAATAGAGCATTAAGGTAAAAAAATTTAGAATTAGAAAATATTCACAAAGATATGAACCCAAATAAGGAGAATAGACAAAGAAAGAGTTGATGTCAACAGCAAATAGAAAACAGTTGATTGAGACTTACCTAGAAGAGGAGAAGGCTGGAAAGTTCAAAAACTGTTAATGGGTTTTGCCGTTTGTTTGTATTTTTGGAGATTTGCATGGGCAGATGAACTCTGTTTTTCCCCTGTTTTTTGGCCAATCCAAATTTTGGCTGTTAAGAACTATATTTCCTTATCAGATGAGTACTAAAAATAATTGAGGAAATTACATGAAATGCCACTTTGTTTCATTTTGTTTTCATAAATACCCCATCCTATTTTAACAGTTTTCATTCTTGTCTTTTCTGTTTTATAAATACATTTATACTTATATTTATTTCAAATATGTCTCTTTTTCATTTACGTTCATCCTGTTCCCACTGCTATTCAGGTGAAGCCAACAGAGCAAAAGCAACCTACTGCGGTGTAGAACTATGTCTCCTGTACTTCACATGGCAATCCCCAGAGACCAAAAGCAATGGTGGAAAGAGCTAATGACAACGCAGCAAAGTTATCGGGAGATGATACTGAGTCGATTGGGAACTTATCGGGCTCTAATAAAGTGACGGTTGCAGTGGATCATTTAACTGAAGACATTAAACCTTTTCGTGGTGGGTTCGATGAGAGATTCCAAGAAAGTTAGTGATTGCAGGTTAGCGTTAGAAGAATTTGAAATTTAAACATTCTATTCTCACTTAAAATTGCTAATTGCTTCTTATATTCTGTGTGTTTCTAAGAAATCATATGGCAATTAGAGAGAGATGAAATTTATGGTTTTAACTGTAATTGTGATTTATTCTCATTGCTTTGCTTTAGTTAATGGTTATTTCTTACAGTGAGAAAGTACTGTTAGAAGAAGATTTCGAGGCAATTGAGGAAGAGGAGGAAGACAATCAACAGAATCATACTTCATAATTTTCTCCAGATGACTGAAATATTTCAAAGTTGTACTCCATTAACTAAGTTTCTTGTAATAGTTTTAGTTTTGTTAGTTGTGCATTTTACAGATAGAAATGGTAGATAGAAACAGTGCATTGAAAGTTCTAAATTAATTAGTGTATAAAATTTTGAGTTTTCTTCTTTAATTAGAAAAACTACAATCCATGAATTCCCATATCCCAACCATAACAAGCAAACTCAAAATTAATATTTCTATCCCTTTCTTTGTTTCCTTTGTGTCATGAAGATGCCATCCTTAAATTGAACATGAATGACGGAGAAGCAAATTTTTCAAAGCATTACAACTATATATGCTTTCTTATAATTATAATAATGACTATTATTAATTAATTAATTGACATTTTCTCGTTTCCATCCAAAAAACTATAATATCAATGCCAAACAAATTTGATAATGTATATTTAGAAAACAGACTGCCAAATGGACTTTGTCATCCGATCTTTACATTTTCTAGTAACAGTGTCTAACTCAAAATATGCCACCAAACCCAAATCTTCTACATGATGACACGTATCTTTCCACCTCTCTCCATAAATCCCACCACCAACCTCTCTTCTTCTCCCAATCAATAATCTTCTACAATGGGAAAGACAGCTGCTCTTCTGCTGTCACTGCTTCTTCTTAGCTATTTCTTTTATGAACTCAACAGCTTCATCTCAACAAGTTCATATCTTAATTACAAGTTATAATAAGCCAATGTAAAAGATCATACAATATATATTTTTTATTTTAAAAAATCATACACTATATTTTTTTATAAAAAAAATCATATAATATAGTTTTTATGTATAAAAGATCATACACTGTATTTTTTTATTTTAAGAAATTATATACTGTATTTTTTTATTTATAAAAAAATCATATATTGTATTTCTTTATTTTCAAAAGATAATACACTGTATTTTTTAATGCATAAAAGATCATACACTGTATTTTTGTATTTATAAGAAATCATACACTATATTTTTTTTATTTACAAAAGATTATACACTGTATTTTTATTTTCAAAAGATCATATACTATATTTTTTATTTTCAAAAGATCATTCACTATTTTTTTTATTTATAAAAGATCATATACTATATTTTTTTATTTTTAAGAAATCATATACAGTATTTTTTTATTTTCAAAAGATCATATACTATTTTTTTATTTATAAAATATCATACATTATATTTTTTTATTTATAAAAAATCATACACTGTATTTTTTATTTTTAAAAGATCATACATTATATTTTTTATTTATAAAAGATTATACACTGTATTTTTTTATTTATAAAAGATCATATACTGTATTTTTTTATTTATAAGAGATCATGTACCGTATTTTTTTATTTTTAAAAGATCATACACTGTATTTTTTTATTTATAAGAGATTATATATTATATTTTTTTATTTTAAAAGATCATATACTGTATTTTTTTATTTATAAAAGATCACACACTGTGTTTTTTATTTTTAAAAAATTATACACTTTTTTTTTTGTAAAAGATCATATACTCTTTTTTTTTAATTTTCAAAAGGTCATTCACTATATTTTTTTATTGTCAAATGATCATACATTATATTTTTTTTATTTATAAAATATCATACACTATTTTTTTTTTATTTATAAAAGATAATACACTCTATTTTTTATTTAAAAATATCATACATTATATTTTTTTTATATGTAAAAGATGATTAATCTTATAAATAATCCAATTTTAATATCAAATTATCCATATTTTTTGATGAACTATAAGATGTAATTATTAACATTCTTTCCCCAAGTGAATGGTAAGGCACGGCAAGTGATTTTTTTTTTATTGTGGGACCACATACATCCAATAGAAAAAATTAATATAAAAAACTAATATTTAATTGCATCCATGCATAACAAATTAAGATATACATCAATAATTAAGAGCCAAAAGTATATATGCAAAACCTATTAAATTGGTACTTTAAGTCAGGACGTTTTCCCAGACACTTTAAGATGACAAGTAATTGAAACTGGAACTCTATATAAATGGAAGAACCAATCATAATTCTCCATCAAACACAGCAGCCACCATTTCCCATGACAAGTAATTGAAGTCGATTTTGTTTTTAGAAGCTTTGGCTTCAGCTCGTACTATCTCCGATTCTTCGATGCAGGTAAAGCATATGAGGAAGGGATGGTTCGTTATGCACGTGTATACAAGGATGCTAATGAGAAGGCGATGCGTTATAATATTTTCAAGGAAAATGTCCAATGTATTGAATCTTTTAACAGCGTTGGAGACAAATCATACAAATTACGAATCAATCAATTTGCATTCAGTAGCTACGAAGAAGAAAGTATTGATGAAGTAGAAGAAAAAAGTGCTGCTTTTATTCTCTGTTTTTTTAAACTAATGCAAGATAAAAAGTAAGCAGCGGGATATTTTTGAAATTTGAAATATAAAAATGACAATTAAGAAAGAAAAAATTTAAAAAATAGTATTTATGAGAGAAAAAATTTAAGGGTGCAAATATGAAATTTTTTTTCTTTTGTGTGGCATTTGCGTAAAAACCCCAAAATAATAATAATAATAATAATAATAATAATAATAATAATAATAATAATAATAATAATAATTATTATTATTATTATTATTATTATTATAGAAGATGTCTTTCGATACAAGATGGTTTAGTATCTTGTATAAAAATAACAAGGAAGTGAGTTTTCTGTTAAAATTTAAATTGTTCACGATATTTTATCATTTACTGTTTTTGAAGTTAGAATTAGATGCATAGTTATATATAGTGTGCATAAATTTGAATGATTAATCAATAATAAAATTTTAATTCAATGGTAAAAATTTACATGTATCACTACTCATGTTTTAATAAAAAAAATTCATTGATATTTTTTTCAAGAATTTGATTAATTTCATACGTTTTCTATACTTTAGAAAGTATTAATTTGTTTTTTCAATTTTGTTCTTTTTATTAATATTTTAATTGCCTTTAAATTTCTTTTTATAATGTGTGTATATTAATTATCAATAATCTTTACGAGTAATCATATAGTTAATTCATATATTTTTTTTCTAGAATTCAGATTTTTTATTTTTTTTAAATAATACGGAAAGATTATATTTAAAAATGGACTAAGGTCTTTTTTTATCATTAATTTAAATTTTTAAACTAATTAAAAAAGCTACCAAACTTTAAGATTATTTTGGCGGTTAAAATTTATATTGCTTGAAAATTTTATCATTATATTTTTTAAAATAGATAATTTTTCTAACTAAATTTATTAAAATAAAATATTAACACATGATATCATGTGACTCGTAATTTTAAAAAATAATGATATATTTTTTATTTTTAAAATTTTATTAGAAAATTTTTTAAAAAAATTAATAGTTTTTCCAAATGAATTTGGAAGTTGATTGGTAAAACAAAAAAATAGACTAGTGTACGAAATAACTGATTATATTGAAGCTGAGGGAGCTAATAAAACTTTGGTACGAGAGCATGTGGAAGAGGAATCTAAGCGGAGAATCTTCTGACTTATAATTTAAAGAGTTTAATTAGAGATGATTGAATTGAAAATGATGTTATTCTTCCTTTCAAAATGCCAATTGCTTCATTCCAATAAGCAATCATATAATATTTTTGTGTTGCATAATCCGGATTTGTTGATGTGCATAGTGGGGGAGGCTGTTTCTGGCCTTTTTTTTACTCAGAGAAGCTACAATTTCTGTTTCTTCAATTTCCCAATCAGTTGACTCACTAACATCCATGGCGTATTCTCCTGGTATGTGCTTTTAATTTCTCTATTTTTGTCCTTTCAATCAGGTTTTTAATTGTTTTGATTTAAGCAGCAGATGGGATTGGAGAGCATTTACTGACTGTGGAGGAGGAGGAATCAGGTGGCGGTGACCCTAAATCTAAGTTTCTTGTATGCAATTTGAGCAAGAAATCCGATGCTGGAGTCACCATACTTAATGGCGTCAACTTGTATGTACCCGAGGGCTTGGTCGTTGGTATGCTCTTCCAGATTCCGGCTCTGTTTGAGGGTGAGCTCAATTTCTCAATAATCTTGTAATTTAAATTTAGTTTCATCCTATAGGATTTGAGCTCTGTTAACTGAGTGAGTGATAGTTTAGGTTGATTTGGATAGGCAGGAAAGAATGTGAGAAAATGAGGAAAATTTGGGAAAGATTAGAGAAATTGACTAAGGAATGCTCAGAATATTGTAAAAAGATTGGAAATTTCTGCATGATCGGGTCTTTATGTTCATTGGTTAATAACATCTGTTAATTCAACTCAGCCTGCTTCATTTATTCATGTTTTCTACAACGCATAGTTTTGATTCTTTTGACCCTGTATTAGCTTAGAAATTAAGCTCTTAAGCTAAAGAGCTTATTCAATATAATCATGTGCTGTTTCTTCAAGTTGGATTTGCTTTATGTGAGAGGAAGTAACTTTCCGTTTCTGATTCTATGACTGCTATAGCACTTTGAATGTTTTAAGCAATATCATCACAGTAACTTGTTCTCGTCATTTTAATCAAGTGGGAAGTTTCTGATGTTTAAACAAAAATTATGGCCTTTGTTGGTCACTTATCGTGTCATGTTTCTGGTCCGTGATAATCACAATGCAGCTTGACACTAGAACTAGTAGAGTAATGGATGCAATTCAAGAGTTAGAAATGCTAGCATCATTGCCATGTTTACTTTCGTGTTTCTCAGTTTATGTGGAAGTGTATGCCTCGTAATCAATTGGTTGTGATTTCTTCCCTGTAGGCACTGTTGCAGATAATATACGGTATGGACCGCAATTGAGGGGGAAGAAACTTACAGACAATGAGGTTCATAAATTGCTTACTTTGGCTGAACTTTATCCCTCATTTTACAAGAAGAATGGTAATGAACTATCAGTGGGTCAAGCTCAAAGGGTTGCACTTGCTAGGACTCTAGCTAACGAACCAGAGGTAAACTTATTTGATAATTTTGCAATTTGATTCCTTTTGGATTGCTAGAATGTAAGCTTTCTGATTTTTGCTACTCCTATAATTGTATTATGTCTATGAAAGGTTTTGCTACTTGACGAGCCGACGAGTGCATTGGATCCGATATCAACACAAAACATAGAGGATGTGATTGTGAAATTGAAGAAGAGCCAGGGAATGACGATTGTGATGGTCTCTCATAGCATCAAACAGATCCAGAGAGTTGCTGATATAGTTTGCCTTCTTGTAAATGGAGAAGTTGTTGAAGTTCTTAAACCTGACGAACTCTCTGAGGGAAAACATCCCATGGCACAAAGATTTCTTCAACTCAGCTAATGAGACTTTCTCGTTGTTTTATACTTTCTCATATCTTTGCCTTTTGTAGCATTTGAAATATAAGACATATATGATATAAGGAGCCACATCGATGGGCACCGTGAAACTCTGAAATTATAATTGATAAGCATCTAGCAATTTACTCAAAGATAGAATGATGAAGAATCTTTTAATTAATAAAATATATGAAATCAATTATTAGACACTGAAGTAACTGATACAGAATTAGAAGAAACTGGAAATTTGGCGAACTGCGAAGAGTCAGAAGTATAACCATAGCTTGAAGACTGGTTTTGGCCTGCAGTTAAAGAACCAGAAGCACTATAGGAATTGGAAGGATTAGGCAAGGGGGTAAGGTATGTTGGAATTGGCATCTTTGGTGGAAGAATAGGCAGTGGGGCTTCAAAATTAAGCACATGTATTGATTGCCTAATAGAAGGCCTGAGATATTCGTCCGGGTGAGCACACCAGAGGCCAACTATCAGCAACCGTTCCATCTGCTGCTCGTCAAAATGCCTGCAGAGTCTAGGGTCAGCTGCTTCAAGTACCTTCCCTTCTCCATAAAGGTTCCATACCCAGCTGACCATATGCACTTCATCTTCATTACCCTTGAGATTAATGGGTTTTCTCCCACAAGCTATCTCTAAAGCAACTACCCCAAAGCTATATACATCTGATTCTCTGCTAGCTTTCCCTGCCGTGGCACATTCAGGAGCCATATATCCCATAGTCCCAGCCAAAACTGTTGTTCGTGATCCTTTCCCATGATCTACAAGCCTTGCTAACCCGAAATCCCCGAGTTTAGCATTGAAGTCGGTATCCAGCATAATGTTGCTGGACTTTATGTCTCTGTGCACCACGCATTGCTCCCATTCTTCGTGTAAATAAAGCAATCCCGAGGCCAATCCTTGAGCGATTTTGTACCTCACCTCCCATGTCAACAAGCTGTTTTCTTTGAAAAGATGAGAATCTAAGCTTCCATTATGGAGGAACTCATAAACAAGTAACATTTCCTTTCTTTCATGACACCAACCTAGGAGTTGAACCAGGTTCCGGTGCCTCAGCCTGCTAATGATCTTCACTTCTGCTGCATACTCTTTAACTCCTTGATTAGACCCTCTTGATACTCTCTTAACCGCAACATACAAATTCATGTTTCGCAAAAACCCTTTATAAACTCCACCGAATCCTCCTTGTCCTAACTTCTTTTCATCCTTAAAATTATCTGTAGCTCGAGCCAATTCGCGGTAGGAAAATTTCTTAGCTCCTGTTCCGCTTTCAAATTCATCATCTAGGACATGAACACCTTCTTCATCCTTTGTATATCTCTTCCACAAAATAACAAAACCAACTATAACAATTCCACCAGCTAAACCCCCACCAACACCCAACCCAACTGCAAGTGCTGTCTTGTTTTCGCTTTTCGCCATTTTAATTATTGCATTCTCATCAGCTGGGGTCGAACTGAAATCCCAAGACAAAACACTGTGCAAGGCAGTAGCAGTTCCTGTTGCTCCTGTAAACCCAAAAGTAACCTTTTCTGGCAGATATTTCCTGAGATCAATTATGTGACTAAGTGACTGCAACTGCATAGCACCGTTTAGAAAACCAGTGACCACAACAGTAAGATTATGTGTATTAGAATCATAAGTAATCCAAGCATCATTGATTTTTCCCCTCGGAATATCAGTCATCCAACTAATGTTTGCCACAGATTGTAGAGAGTTTATGTCAATACCGACATGTTCACCAGATCCAGGCGGATCAAAAGGACTCTCAAAGATATCGAATTCGACTGCAACAAAGTGATTATCAGAGGTGTTTGTTTGCTGCCAATCATTTGTAAGGCCTAAAGTACTGCCTCTAGACATATTCCAAGGCGGCTTAGAGCCTTCAGGCTGAAGAAAAAAGGTCAATCCATCACCGTACTTGGGAGCACCCTTAGAATCGATCATAAAAGAGAAGTGAGTTTCAAAGTCTGTGAGATTGCCTGTAGTTCTGTTCCAAAGATATAAAGATTCATTATATGTAGCTCTACCGATACTGGCAACTGAGTGGTTTGTAAGCTGAAGAGATCGAGCTGCGAATATGGCAGCTCCTTCGAGGTTAATAGGGTCACCAGCATCGAATCTGCTGAAATTGAAAGATAATGCGGTGGTTCTTGGAGAGATTATGACCATCGTGATAATGAAAAATTGAAGAAAAAAGAAAAGTGAAGTTGTGGAGTTGCAGAGAGCTGTCATGGTTGGAAAATAGGTGATGATCCTTGTTTGGTTCTCAAGAAAATTATGAAGGGAATAATTTAGGATGAATGGCTACTATTGGGTGCCCTGCATCCGACGAAGTCCGCTAAGTTCCCGTGATTATCAATAGGGACATTATTTTATTTAAAGTTGGTGGAGGAAAGTTGTCAACTTGATGATTCTAACTTTGGTGGCATTGTATTATTATATTCCAGCCATTGGCAAGTGGATTCGAATCGCAGCCAATTGTTTATAATTTTAATTGGATTTTGTGCCTTTCTAGTAATTAAAAAAAATAAAAAAATTTGAATCGAATATACGTTGATATGGCAGAGAAATTTCCTAATATTTTTCTTGGCTGCTATTGATGGGGACTGGGAACGTGTGTTCTCTGACAATATTACTATTATTGGTATTATCCTTTTAACACTATCAATAAAGAAATTTGATGCTACAGTCAAATAACTGAATTCTTTTTATATTATATTTAATTTTCTAAAATTTTTTGTTTGTGAACTCAAGAATTCTAAAAACTTCATTTTGAAACAAATTTTTTTCTCTGTGATCTGCTTAATTTTTAATCTCTTTATATATAAATGGACCGACTTTTTTTAATTACTCATCCAAATTGGAATTGTATTATTTTGAATAGTTGAATATCATATAAAAACATTTTTGATAGACTTTTAAATTGACCTCTCACTTCTCATTTCTTTTCATGGAAAGGATGATGGACTTTTCAATTAGATTTTTCAATAATTATGTTTTCTATTAATCTAAAACGAGTCAATTTTTACTTATAATCACGAAATTTACATCTAATCGTTCAAAAATAACTGATTTATTTTTCGTGACTTAAATATCACTGAACTTGTCACATTTTTATAAAAAAGTTATATTAATCGATTTTTGACGATAATTCTTACCAGAATACTAATGTTACATGCCACATCATATGCTTGAATACACGTAACATGACACATCAGCAGCCATGTCGCCGAAAGAGGTCATATCACACGACACGTCAGCATGTCACGTCATATTTCTGGACACACGTGGCCTCTTCTGGTGACGTGACTACTGACGTGTCGTGCCACGTCAGCATTCCGGTAAGAATAATCGTCGAAAATTGATTAAGATGACTTTTTTTGCAAAAAAGTGATAAGTTCAGTGACATTTAAGTCATGAAAAATAAGTCAGTTACTTTTGAACGATTAGGCATAAGTTCAGTGACCATAAATAAAATTGACCCCAGCTAAAATTCAAACAAACAAGGACTTAAATTCTTTGTATCTTGCCTATAATTACATCCAAATGAATATACTATGGTCTTTTTTTTCTTTTTTTGGAATGAATATACTATGGGGTCAATGACATCCTCAACATAATTGTTCTGGTCTGATTTCTACTATAATAAAAATGGTGATTTCAATGACATTTTACTATGGGGTCAATGTCTTTGGCTGATTTGGGCAATTAGATTTAGCAAGCATATTCCACTTGAGAAGCATCTTGTGATTGTGCCTGAGTTGAAGGACCCTTCTCCATGCCATCCAGATTCAGCTTGCGAAGAATGGAGCGCATGACTTCTTCGATCAATGGGAGTTGATGAATCTTGTTTTCGATCGGTGGCAGGCGTTCCATAGAGCTATTCAGCGTCTCCACATCCAATCGCTCTAAACGGTCTAAACGGCTAATGACTTTTTGGAGATCTGCTTGTAGAGATCCCACTGCTCCTAATGCTTCTACCCTGTTTTTCATCTTCTGGTACCTGGTTTCCATGCAAG
This sequence comes from Excoecaria agallocha, assembly GCA_037975025.1. Classification (NCBI taxonomy): domain Eukaryota; kingdom Viridiplantae; phylum Streptophyta; class Magnoliopsida; order Malpighiales; family Euphorbiaceae; genus Excoecaria; species Excoecaria agallocha. The sequence continues at coordinate 51,736,459 of CM075815.1, forward strand.
GATCGATGCTCTGATACCAGATGTTAGGTCCCTGCAACAACACCACAACACACACAGCAGAAGAGCAGGACAGTAGAACAATAAAAATAGAGAATAACAGTGAAATAACCAGGAACACTAGTTATGATGTATTATTCATATCAAAACGGAATAACAGCATAGAGAGGAAATTTGAGAGCCCCTCTTCTCTCCTTTACTCAATACAAATCATTAACTACCCCAATACTCACCCCTCACGTCCTTTTTGTGCTATCCAAAGGACTAACTTTAATAACCAGCTGTACCCTTGTTCCCTATTATGCCCTTTTGCCTACTATACATCTTCATAATTGGGGGCCTAACATTAGTCTAATTGGCCAACAATTGTGAATGCTATGCGCTTAGCAAACTAAGAAACTAATCAATATATGAAAACATGAGTGTATATATATATATATGAGTAATTTGGAATTCAGGAAGTACCTTATAGTGACTTAAATGTGAAATATGGGAAATTGACTAAACATACTTTTATGGGTGATTTAGTATGCAACTAAAATGTAAGGAAAAATAAATAAATTAGCTTAAACTTAGTGGAGTAATGGATTATAAGTAAACATATATATATTCATAAGAGAACATGCTTTGGTGACGGAACTATAATTATGTACGGAGTTCGTGTTTTAAGGATTTGAAACTCAAATAAAACGATGAAGGAAGTATGAATATATGTGTTAATTTACTTACTTAAATTTAGGAATAAGATTGTTATTACATTTGTTATGTTCTCTTTTTGAGGAAACATGCTTGGGGGCGCGCGCGTGTATATATATATATATGTTGGTCCAATATTTTTATATCTCAACTTATGACTACAAAAAGGTACGTAACTTTTTTGAAATATTATATGCAGGTCATATTCTTAGAGTTACACGTGATTTGATTTTTACCTTGGCGGTCCATATTAGCTGTTAACTTGAAAGGACTGAATGAAATATGTGGTTTGAAAGCCTGAGACATATAAGTATATATGTATCTTGAACATATACTGTGAAAGGTAAATAACTATGTGCGTGATAACATGGATCGAATATGTTATGGTTTAAAGGGGTACTTGATGCGTAAATATGATTAAGAACTTATTTGAACATCTTGAAAGAGGTGATGAATAAGTGATGCTGATGTATATATGATACTATTTATTTTATTTAATGATAATTTTATATTTGCCTTTAGTAAAACTAGATAGAAATTGGAGTAATAAGATAAGATTGGTATGCCAATTAGGAAAGTTTAGCAGTACTGTGTTTTAATGTGATTACCGAATATATGGCTCCGAAAGCTCATCTGGTGGGTATAATTCATTGGAATGATGGGCTGTATGGTTTCAAAAACTCGGTCCACACGTGTGTGTGTGTGTGTATGTATGTATGTATGTATGTATGTATGTATGTGTATTTTAAATGTATGAAATTTTCGAATATTAACAATGAGAAAGTGATGTTGATGGACCGTATCCTTTCGAGAACTCGGTCCTGTGTTTGATTCCCATTTATCCAGCTCGTCTTACAATTTTGCTGGATTTTATTTGGGGGCAAATGTCGAAAATGAACAAGTAGGTAATTAAAACTCTTATAAAAACACTTTAGTGAGTAAAATAACTAGTTTATTTGTTTTATGGTTATACTTTACATAATTTGGTATAATCTAATGCAATTAAGAACATATATACATATCTAAAAGTATGTGTGTGAATGTCATTGTGCATATCAACTTTATATCGTTTGTCTTAATTATTTAGCACAAATTCATATTAAATTGTTCTTAATTTAGTAATTGTATAAATAAATATACATAATGACAATAGGATTACCGAATCTTTTTAATAGACAAACAAATCATGCATGGGAAATCATTTATAATCCTATTTAAGATAGCTTCGCTCATCATAACCCCCATTTACTTCCCTATTCTCAATTACTTTAATTCTCCACCTCAAATGCTGAAATGAGATGGAGAAATATTTATTGAGTTATTAAAAAAAAATACTTTAATTCTCATTTATCTTGCTGGGAGCAAAGGTTTTTTCATCAATAATATTTAATAAATTATACTCTCTCCATTCTTTTTTATCTATCACTTTTATTATTTTTACTAAAATTAAGAAATAATAAATAGATTTAAATTTAGTATTAAATTGCTTGATTAAAATTAAATTATCAAATCTAATTGGTTATAACTTTGTTGGAAAGAAAAATAAATTGAAAAAGCAAATTAAATTATATTAAAAGTCTAAAAGTGAGAAATAAATAAAATTTGAATTTTATTCAAAAGTGATAGATAAAAGAGATCGGAGGTAGTATTAAATTCTATTTTTTGGTATATCATGGTATATCGGACGGTACACTCGGTATATCAAATTCGAGAATAAAAATTATGTTCTCAAATTTGGTATACCGGTCAGCATACCAAATTCAAGAATGAAAATCTTGTTATACAATTTGGTATATCAGCTAGTATATTATCTGGCATATCAAATTTCAAATTCAAAATCCTCTTTCGTTTTTTGTACTAAAATTTGTATTAAAATGTATAAGTCATATATTTAATTAAATGTATTCTTCATAACCTTTATCAAGCAATGGTGTGAAATTGGAGTCCCACTTTTTTAATTTTCAGCAGAATTTCATGCTATTTTTATATTAAAATGGGTTATTGCTCCTAATAAGACCACAGCTCCATCGCCCTCTTTACTTTGAGGTTCTCTGTTTATTGTATATGTTTCAGTTTTATGAAATAATTTAAGTTTATGATTTTTGCAGATGATAAAATGAAGCCATATCAACATTGAAGAACAGGAAAGGATCCAGTACCTCTGCAATTTCAAAATTCATATATTAGGAGAACCAACAGAGAGAGAAAATGCCTATTTCTTAAAATAATACAAAACCATTCTCTTCGTTAGATTTATAGGAAAACCAAAACAAATATCTGTCCAAATACAGGAGAAATTGTAGCTTGAAGTTGCACAAGTACTCTAGTCCCTTAAGCCATTAAAAACTGAACAGGTAGACCCTATCAATGAAAATCCTATAAGGAGAGCAGTTTATCAAACTCAGATGGAAGCAAAATATATTAAGTACTGACTCCAAAAAAAAAATGTCTTTGCCAAAAATTCAATCTTTGGAGGCCAATTCGTAAAAAAGGACCAACACGGGTCGGATATGAAGCCAAACCATGCGAAATTCAAAGAATTACAGTTTAAATAGAGCATTAAGGTAAAAAAATTTAGAATTAGAAAATATTCACAAAGATATGAACCCAAATAAGGAGAATAGACAAAGAAAGAGTTGATGTCAACAGCAAATAGAAAACAGTTGATTGAGACTTACCTAGAAGAGGAGAAGGCTGGAAAGTTCAAAAACTGTTAATGGGTTTTGCCGTTTGTTTGTATTTTTGGAGATTTGCATGGGCAGATGAACTCTGTTTTTCCCCTGTTTTTTGGCCAATCCAAATTTTGGCTGTTAAGAACTATATTTCCTTATCAGATGAGTACTAAAAATAATTGAGGAAATTACATGAAATGCCACTTTGTTTCATTTTGTTTTCATAAATACCCCATCCTATTTTAACAGTTTTCATTCTTGTCTTTTCTGTTTTATAAATACATTTATACTTATATTTATTTCAAATATGTCTCTTTTTCATTTACGTTCATCCTGTTCCCACTGCTATTCAGGTGAAGCCAACAGAGCAAAAGCAACCTACTGCGGTGTAGAACTATGTCTCCTGTACTTCACATGGCAATCCCCAGAGACCAAAAGCAATGGTGGAAAGAGCTAATGACAACGCAGCAAAGTTATCGGGAGATGATACTGAGTCGATTGGGAACTTATCGGGCTCTAATAAAGTGACGGTTGCAGTGGATCATTTAACTGAAGACATTAAACCTTTTCGTGGTGGGTTCGATGAGAGATTCCAAGAAAGTTAGTGATTGCAGGTTAGCGTTAGAAGAATTTGAAATTTAAACATTCTATTCTCACTTAAAATTGCTAATTGCTTCTTATATTCTGTGTGTTTCTAAGAAATCATATGGCAATTAGAGAGAGATGAAATTTATGGTTTTAACTGTAATTGTGATTTATTCTCATTGCTTTGCTTTAGTTAATGGTTATTTCTTACAGTGAGAAAGTACTGTTAGAAGAAGATTTCGAGGCAATTGAGGAAGAGGAGGAAGACAATCAACAGAATCATACTTCATAATTTTCTCCAGATGACTGAAATATTTCAAAGTTGTACTCCATTAACTAAGTTTCTTGTAATAGTTTTAGTTTTGTTAGTTGTGCATTTTACAGATAGAAATGGTAGATAGAAACAGTGCGTTGAAAGTTCTAAATTAATTAGTGTATAAAATTTTGAGTTTTCTTCTTTAATTAGAAAAACTACAATCCATGAATTCCCATATCCCAACCATAACAAGCAAACTCAAAATTAATATTTCTATCCCTTTCTTTGTTTCCTTTGTGTCATGAAGATGCCATCCTTAAATTGAACATGAATGACGGAGAAGCAAATTTTTCAAAGCATTACAACTATATATGCTTTCTTATAATTATAATAATGACTATTATTAATTAATTAATTAATTGACATTTTATCTTTTTCCATCCAAAAAACTATAATATCAAAGCCAAACAAATTTGATAATGTATATTTAGAAAACAAACTGCCAAATGGACTTTGTCATCCTATCTTTACATTTTCTAGTAACAGTGTCCAACTCAAAATATGCCACCAAACCCAAATCTTCTACATGATGGACACGTATCTCTCCACCTCTCTCCATAAATCCCACCACCAACCTCTCTTCTTCTCCCAATCAATAATTTTCTACAATGGGAAAGACAGCTTCTCTTCTGCTATCACTGCTTCTTCTTAGCTATTTCTTTTATGAACTCAACAGCTTCATCTCTACAAGTTCATATCTTAATTACAAGTTATAATAAGCCAATGTAAAAGATTATACAATGTATTTTTTATTTTGAAAAGATCATACACTTGATTTTTTATGTGCAAAAAATCATACACTGTATTTTTTTAATATACAAAAGATCATACACTGTATTTTTTTTTATTTATAAGAGATCATACAATATATTTTTTTTATTTATAAAAGATTATATACTGTATTTTTTATTTTTAAAAAATCATATATTTTATTTTTTTATTTTCAAAATATCATTTACTATTTTTTTATTTATAAAAAATTATATAATGTATTTTTTTATTTCTAAAAAATCATATATTATATTTTTTTTATTTTCAAAAGATCATATACTATATTTTTTATTTATAAAATATCATACACTATATTTTTTATTTATAAAAGATCATATACTGCATTTTTTTATTTTTAAAAGATCATATACGATATTTTTTATTTATAAGAGATTATATAATGTATTTTTTTATTTCAAAAAGATCATATACTGTATTTTTTTATTTTCTGTATTTTTTATTTTAAAAGATTATACACTATTTTTTATTTGTAAAAGATCATATACTTTTTTTTCTTATTTTCAAAAGATCATATACTATATTTTTTTATTTTTAAAAGATCATATATTATATTTTTTTTATTTATAAAAGATCATATACTGTATTTTTTTATAAAAAATCATACACTTTATTTTTTATTTATAAAATATTATGCACTGTATTTTTTTTATATGTAAAAAGATGATTAGTCTTATAAATAATCCAATTTTAATATCAAATTATCCATATTTTTTGATGAACTATAAGATGTAATTATTAACATTCTTTCCCCAAGTGAATGGTAAGGCACGGCAAGTGATTTTTTTTTTTATTGTGGGACCACATACATCCAATAGAAAAAATTAATATAAAAAACTAATATTTAATTGCATCCATGCATAACAAATTAAGATATACATCAATAATTAAGAGCCAAAAGTATATATGCAAAACCTATTAAATTGGTACTTAATTGAGGACGTTTTCCCAGACACGTTTAAGATGACAAGTAATTGAAACTGGAACTCTATATAAATGGAAGAACAAATCATACTTCTCCATCAAACACAGCAGCCAACACTATAATACACATGCATTTGCTTGAAGTCGATTTTGTTTTTAGAAGCTTTGGCTTCAGCTCGTACTATCTCCGATTCTTCGATGCAGGTAAAGCATATGAGGAAGGGATGGTTCGTTATGCACGTGTATACAAGGATGCTAATGAGAAGGCGATGCGTTATAATATTTTCAAGGAAAATGTCCAATGTATTGAATCTTTTAACAGCGTTGGAGACAAATCATACAAATTACGAATCAATCAATTTGCATTCAGTAGCTACGAAGAAGAAAGTATTGATGAAGTAGAAGAAAAAAGTGCTGCTTTTATTCTCTGTCTTTTTAAACTAATGCAAGATAAAATGTAAGCAGTGGGGTATTTTTGAAAGTTGAAATATAAAAATGACAATTAAGAAAGAAAAAATTTAAAAAATAGTATTTATGAGAGAAAAAATTTAAGGGTGCAAATATGAATTTTTTTTTCTTTCGTGTGGCATTTGCGTAAAAACCCCAAAATAATAATAATAATAATAATAATAATAATAATAATAATTATTATTATTATTATTATTATTATTATTATTATTATTATTATTATAGAAGATGTCTTTCTATGCAAGATGGTTTAGTATCTTGTATAAAAATAACAAAGGAAGTGAGTTTTCTGTTAAAATTTAAATTGTTCACGATATTTTATCATTTACTGTTTTTGAAGTTAGAATTAGATGCATAGTTATATATAGTGTGCATAAATTTGAATGATTAATCAATAATAAAATTTTAATTCAATGGTAAAAATTTACATGTATCACTACTCATGTTTTAATAAAAAAAATTCATTGATATTTTTTCAAGAATTTGATTAATTTCATACGTTTTCTATACTTTAGAAAGTATTAATTTGTTTTTTCAATTTTGTTCTTTTTATTAATATTTTAATTGCCTTTAAATTTCTTTTTATAATGTGTGTATATTAATTATCAATAATCTTTACGAGTAATCATATAGTTAATTCATATATTTTTTTCTAGAATTCAGATTTTTTATTTTTTTAAATAATACGGAAAGATTATATTTAAAAATGGACTAAGGCCTTTTTTTATCATTAATTTAAATTTTTAAACTAATTAAAAAAGCTACCAAACTTTAAGATTATTTTGGCGGTTAAAATTTCTATTGCTTGAAAATTTTATCATTATATTTTTTAAAATAGATAATTTTTCTAACTAAATTTATTAAAATAAAATATAAACACATGATATCACGTGACTCGTTATTTTAAAAAATAATGATATATTTTTTATTTTTAAAATTTTATTAGAAAATTTTTTAAAAAAATTAATAGTTTTTCCAAATGAATTTGGAAGCTGACTGGTAAAACAAAAAAATAGACTAGTGTACGAAATAACTGATTATATTGAAGCTGAGGGAGCTAATAAAACTTTGGTACGAGAGGATGTGGAATCTTCTGACTTATAATTTAAAGAGTTTAATTAGAGATGACTGAATTGAAAATGATGTTATTCTTCCTTTCAAAATGCCAATTGCTTCATTCCTATAAGCAATCATATAATATTTTTGCGTTGCATAATCCGGATTTGTTGATGTGCATAGTGGGGGAGGCTGTTTCTGCCCTTTTTTTTTACTCAGAGAAGCTACAATTTCTGTTTCTCCAATTTCCCAATCAGTTGACTCACTAACATCCATGGCGTATTCTCCTGGTATGTGCTTTTAATTTCTCTATTTTTGTCCTTTCAATCAGGTTTTTAATTGTTTTGATTTAAGCAGCAGATGGGATTGGAGAGCATTTACTGACTGTGGAGGAGGAGGAATCAGGTGGCGGTGACACTAAATCTAAGTTTCTTGTATGCAATTTGAGTAAGAAATCCGATGCTGGAGTCACCATACTTAATGGCGTCAACTTGTATGTACCCGAGGGCTTGGTCGTTGGTATGCTCTTCCAGATTCCGGCCCTGTTTGAGGGTGAGCTCAATTTCTCAATAATCTTGTAATTTAAATTTAGTTTCATCCTATAGGATTTGAGCTCTGTTAACTGAGTGAGAGATAGTTTAGGTTGATTTGGATAGGCAGGAAAGAATGTGAGAAAATGAGGAAAATTTGGGAAAGATTAGAGAAATTGACTAAGGAATGCTCAGAATATTGTAAAAAGATTGGAAATTTCTGCATGATCGGGTCTTTATGTTCATTGGTTAATAACATCTGTTAATTCAACTCAGCCTGCTTCATTTGTTCATGTTTTCTACAACGCATAGTTTTGATTCTTTTGACCCTGTATTAGCTTAGAAATTAAGCTCTTAAGCTAAAGAGCTTATTCAATATAATCATGTGCTGTTTCTTCAAGTTGAATTTGCTTTATGTGAGAGGAAGTAACTTTCCGTTTCTGATTCTATGACTGCTATAGCACTTTGAATGCTTTAAGCAATATCATCACAGTAACTTGTTCTCGTCATTTTATTCAAGTGGGAAGTTTCTGATGTTTAAACAAAAATTATGGCCTTTGTTGGTCACTTCTCGTGTCATGTTTCTGGTCCGTGATAATCACAATGCTGCTTGACACTAGAACTAGTAGAGTAATGGATGCAATTCAAGAATTAGAAATGCTAGCATCATTGCCATGTTTACTTCCGTGTTTCTCAGTTTATGTGGAAGTGTATGCCTCGTAATCAATTGGTTGTGATTTCTTCCCTGTAGGCACTGTTGCAGATAATATACGGTATGGACCGCAATTGAGGGGGAAGAAACTTACAGACAATGAGGTTCATAAATTGCTTACTTTGGCCGAACTTGATCCCTCATTTTACAAGAAGAATGGTAATGAACTATCAGTGGGTCAAGCTCAAAGGGTTGCACTTGCTAGGACTCTAGCTAACGAACCAGAGGTAAACTTATTTGATAATTTTGCAATTTGATTCCTTTTGGATTGCTAGAATGTAAGCTTTCTGATTTGTACTACTCTTATAATTGTATTATGTCTATGAAAGGTTTTGCTACTTGACGAGCCGACGAGTGCATTGGATCCGATATCAACACAAAACATAGAGGATGTGATTGTGAAATTGAAGAAGAGCCAGGGAATGCCGATTGTGATGGTCTCTCATAGCATCAAACAGATCCAGAGAGTTGCTGATATAGTTTGCCTTCTTGTAAATGGAGAAGTTGTTGAAGTTCTTAAACCTGACGAACTCTCTGAGGGAAAACATCCCATGGCACAAAGATTTCTTCAACTCAGCTAATGAGACTTTCTCGCTGTTTTATACTTTCTCATATCTTTGCCTTTTGTAGCATTTGAAATTAAGACATATATGATATAAGGAGCCACGTCGATGGGCACCGTGAAACTCTGAAATTATAATTGATAAGCATCTAGCAATTTACTCAAAGATAGAATGATGAAGAATCTTTTAATTAATAAAATATATGAAATCAATTATTAGACACTGAAGTAACTGATACAGAATTAGAAGAAACTGCAAATTTGGTGAACTGCGAAGAGTCAGAAGTATAACCATAGCTTGAAGACTGGTTTTGGCCTGCAGTTAAAGAACCAGAAGCACTATAGGAATTGGAAGGATTAGGCAAGGGGGTAAGGTATGTTGGAATTGGCATTTTTGGTGGGAGATTAGGCAGTGGGGCTTCAAAATTAAGCACATGTATTGATTGCCTAATAGAAGGCCTGAGATATTCGTCCGGGTGAGCACACCAGAGGCCAACTATCAGCAACCGTTCCATCTGCTGCTCGTCAAAATGCCTGCAGAGTCTAGGGTCAGCTGCTTCAAGTACCTTCCCTTCTCCATAAAGGTTCCATACCCAGCTGACCATATGCTCTTCATCTTCATTCCCCTTGAGATTAATGGGTTTTCTCCCACAAGCTATCTCCAAAGCAACTACCCCAAAACTATATACATCTGATTCTCTGCTAGCTTTCCCTGCCGTGGCACATTCAGGAGCCATATATCCCATAGTCCCAGCCAAAACTGTTGTTCGTGATCCTTTCCCATGATCTACAAGCCTTGCTAACCCGAAATCCCCGAGTTTAGCATTGAAGTCGGTATCCAGCATAATGTTGCTGGACTTTATGTCTCTGTGCACCACGCATTGCTCCCATTCTTCGTGCAAATAAAGCAATCCCGAGGCCAATCCTTGAGCGATTCTGTACCTCACCTCCCACGTCAACAAGCTGTTTTCTTTGAAAAGATGAGAATCTAAGCTTCCATTATGGAGGAACTCATAAACAAGTAACATTTCCTTTCTTTCATGACACCAACCTAGGAGTTGAACCAGGTTCCGGTGCCTCAGCCTGCTAATGATCTTCACTTCTGCTGCATACTCTTTAACTCCTTGATTAGACCCTCTTGATACTCTCTTAACCGCAACATACAAATTCATGTTTCGCAAAAACCCTTTATAAACTCCACCGAATCCTCCTTGTCCTAACTTCTTTTCATCCTTAAAATTATCAGTAGCTCGAGCCAATTCGCGGTAGGAAAATTTCTTAGCTCCTGTTCCGCTTTCAAATTCATCATCTAGGACATGAACACCTTCTTCATCCTTTGTATATCTCTTCCACAAAATAACAAAACCAACTATAACAATTCCACCGGCTAAACCCCCACCAACACCCAACCCAACTGCAAGTGCTGTCTTGTTTCCGCTTTTCGCCATTTTAATTATTGCATTCTCATCAGCTGGGGTCGAACTGAAATCCCAAGACAAAACACTGTGCAAGGCCGTAGCAGTTCCTGTTGCTCCTGTAAACCCAAAAGTAACCTTTTCTGGCAGATATTTCCTGAGATCAATTATGTGACTAAGTGACTGCAACTGCATAGCACCGTTTAGAAAACCAGTGACCACAACAGTAAGATTATGTGTATTAGAATCATAAGTAATCCAAGCATCATTGATTTTTCCCCTCGGAATATCGGTCATCCAACTAATGCTTGCCACAGATTGCAGAGAGTTTATGTCAATACCGACATGTTCACCAGATCCAGGCGGATCAAAAGGACTCTCCAAGATATCGAATTCGACTGCAACAAAGTGATTATCAGAGGTGTTTGTTTGCTGCCAATCATTTGTAAGGCCTAAAGTACTGCCTCTAGACATATTCCAAGGCGGCTTAGAGCCTTCAGGTTCAAGAAAAAAGGTCAATCCATCACCGTACGCACCATCACCCTGAGAATCGATCATAAAAGAGAAGTGAGTTTCAAAGTCTGTGAGATTGCCTGTAGTTCTGTTCCAATGATATAAAGATTCATTATATGTAGCTCTACCGATACTGGCAACTGAGTTGTTTGTAAGCTGAAGAGATCGGGCTGCGAATATGGCAGCTCCTTCGAGGTTAATGGGGTCACCAGCATCGAATCTGCTGAAATTGAAAGATAATGCGGTGGTTCTTGGAGAGATTATGACCATCATGGTAATGAAAAATTGAAGAAAAAAGAAAAGTGAAGTTGTGGAGTTGCAGAGAGCTGTCATGCTTGGAAAATAGGTGATGATCCTTGTTTGGTTCGCAAGAAAATTATGGAGGGAATGATTTAGGATGAATGGCTACTATTGGGTGCCCTGCATCCGACCAAGTCTGCTAAGTTCCCGTGATTATCAATAGGGACATTATTTTATTTAAAGTTGGTTGAGGAAAGTTGTCAACTTGATGATTTTAACTTTGGTGGCATTGTGTTATTATATTCCAGCCATTGGCAAGTGGATTCGAATTGCAGCCAATTGTTTATAATTTTAATTGGATTTTGCGCCTTTCTAGTAATTAAAAAAAATAAAAAAATTTGAATCGAATATACGTTGATAAGGCAGAGAAATTTCCTAATATTTTTCTTGGCTGCTATTGATGGGGACTGGGAACGTGTATTCTCTGACAATATTACTATTATTGGTATTATCCTTTTAACACTATCAATAAAGAAATTTAAAAAAAAAAAATCAATAAAGAAATTTGATGCTACAGTCAAATAACTGAATTCTTTTTATATTATATTTAATTTTCTAAAATTTTCTGTTTGTGAACTCAAGAATTCTAAAAACTTCATTTTGAAACAGTTTTTTTTTCTATGATCTGCTTAATTTTTAATCTCTTTATATATAAATGGACTGACTTTTTTTAATTACTCATCCAAATTGGTATATTTAATTTTCTAAAATTTTCTGTTTGTGAACTCAAGAATTCTAAAAACTTCATTTTGAAACAGTTTTTTTTTTTCCTCTATGATCTGCTTAATTTTTAATCTCTTTATATATAAATGGACTGACTTTTTTTAATTACTCATCCAAATTGGAATTGTATTATTTTGAATAGTTGAATATCATATAAAAACATTTTTTATAGACTTTTAAATTGACCTCTCACTTCTCATTTCTTTTCATGGAAAGAATGACGGACTTTTCAATTAGATTTTTCAATAATTATGTTTCTTATACACCTAAAATGTGTCAATTTTACCTATAATCAGTGAATTTATGCCTAATCGTCTAAAAATAATTGACTTATTTTTCGTAATTTAAATTTCACTGAACTGATCACATTTTTACAGAAAAGTCATCTTAACCGATTTTTGACAATAATTCTTGCCTGACGTTGCATTTAAAGTCTTCTTTCAATGATGTTGCTGGTCCTGTGTTTGTC